>QAOC01034911.1:0-12966 GCA_003255005.1 Begonia fuchsioides | reverse complement strand
ATTTCATTGATGCGAATTGGCAACTTAATAAACGCATTTAAGGTTTTCGGAGTTGTGAATACCCTCATAGTGGTATCACAATTTATCAATACATTGTTGGTATTCTACAAGAATACAATATAAGAGATATAATTTTTAGTATTATGTTAGATAATGTTTCTGCTAATGATGTTTGTGTTAATCAATTTAAAAACTATTTTCATTTCGATAGTACTCAGTCTTCCATTTTTCATATGCGGTGTGTTTGCCATATTTTAAATTTGATTGTTAAAGATGACATGTAATTTGTATCACTGCATATTGATGCAATTAGAGGTGCAATTTCGTTTATTTCTTAGTCAAACGCCCGACAACAAGAGTATCGAGAATTTTGTAAAGCAGCTAACCTCAAACCTAGAAAACTAAAAACTGATGTTTCAACTCGGTGGAACTCAACATATCTAATGTTAGAAAATGTTAATCTGTATTGGAACGTCATTTGTGATTTCATTAGTCAAAAGACACAATATTTTACTTTGGATATTTGTAGTTGTGATATGACTAATCTATTTCTCGAATTTTTGCACCCATTTTTGGAAGCCGCCAAAGAATGCTCTGAAATTTATTATCTAACTACGCATCTTGTGTTTCTGTGGTTCGTAAGATTGACTTCTACTTTTGAAAGATATAAAAAAATTGATGCATTTAACGAAATCGTAACTTCAATGGAATTTAAATTTCATAAATATTGGCTTCAAGTACCTTCTATTTTTTCATTTGCTAGTATTATGCATCCGAAATATAAAATCAAGGGCACAAAGTTGATACTTGATAAAATTTCGGAGAATCTAGGTTTTGCCCTCGTATGCAGTCCAAACACATTGCGTAGCGACCTTGCTACTTTGTTTGGTACTTACCAAATTAGATTTTCCGGTGCACGAACTCAGACTTTGTCCTATGTGGCATCGACGTCGGGTGGTAGTTCTGGTTTCGGAAGACCACTAAATGCTATGGATGTCATTGACGCCCAACTAGAAAGCGATGTGCATTCATATGTTTTCGATAAGAGTGAACTCGACGTGTATTTGGAGTCTCGAGTTCAAATTTCTCGAGACGAGGCATTCGACATATTGAGTTGGTGGAAATCCAACGCAGCCATGTATCCCGTGGTCTCGACGTTATCATGCAAATTTTTTTTTTGGATTGAAGAAAACAATAGGTATAAATTTTTCATGAAAATTTAAAATTACTTAATAAGGAAAGTTATAAAAATATATACGAAAACAAAATTTCTATGTTGTGCTCGTTTGGCTCGGATCGTTTAGGCTCGACAGGCTTCACTGGCTCGGTTCGGCTCGAGGCTTGCGAGCCGGCTAGAGCCAATTTTTTTAAAAAAAAGCTCGATCGAACCGGCTCGAATAAGCTAGGTAGGCTCGACGAGCTGACCTTCGCAGGCTCAATTGCAACGAGGAGAGGGGAGAGAGGAGAGATGTATTTAAAAGAAAGGAAAAATAATTATTTATTAATTATGATTTACAGCGCTTGGTTCCAAGCGCCAACTGCCCCCATTTGATTTGCTAGATAGCCTATCAACTCAAGTCATTATCATTTTTGAACATGAGAAAATAGCACATTTTTTAACATGAGAAAATAGCAGTAAATAGTAATACACATCATTCTGACCCAATCATTAATTATATATTTATTTTTTATAATTATATATTCTTTAAATGCACTGTTGATATCATTGATTTTAACACATCTCGAATAGGGGTGGGCAGCGGATCGGATCAGATCAGATTATTGTCGATCCAATCCAATCCGAAAAATGTCGGATTGTAGATTGTAATCCGATCGGATCGGCGCAAATCTGTAATCCGATCCGATCCGATCCGACGCTCAACCCAACGTTATCGGATCGGATCGAATCTGCCCGATTCATTTTCCAGAGAAGTTCATCTCATGTATTTCGGAAATTTTTCCTGCAATCCGAACTCCAAACCAATCCATAATCCAAAACTATCCATAATCTAAATCTATCAATAATCCAAAATAAAGGGTTCGTCTCTGGAAGTACTGGGTTCGACACATGTAGGTTGGGGTCGACATAATTTAAACGATGGGTCGACACAGACAGTTTGGATGGGTCGACATATTTGCTAGGGTCGACATATAGAATATGGTAAGGTCGACATAATGTCTTTTCTAGGGTCGACACAGACAGTTTGGATGAGTCAACATATTTGCATGCTGCACTGCCTTTTTGGGTCGACACAAGTTGTTTAGTTGGGTCGACATATTTGGAAGACTCGGCCTCTGTTTTGAACAGGGGTCGACACAAGGCACTAAGCGTCGACACAAATTATGAAAGACTAAGCTTCTGAATTTTACAAGGGTCGACACAATACGTTGTGGGTCGACACAATACGCTGTGGGTCGACACAAAACATTTTGGTCGACACAAAACACTTTTAAAGCCAACAAAAACGTCTTTAAGACCATAAACAGTAGATGACACAAGCTATTAGTAGTTGGTCTATTTTGGGTTAATCGACTCAGCAGAGTGAAAACTAGATTTCTAAATAAAAATCTCGCGCATGCATGTATATTGTATACTGCTTTAGTAGTTGGTCTATCTTGGTTTTATGCAAATTGGCTGCCAAGTACAAAATACTTATTTAACTAATTCAGATGTATCATGAACTGAAGTTGACTCATTTAATGTGCTATAGGTGCTTGGAGCATTCTAGTATCTGGTTTCCATTGAACGAGAAACCACCTGCTGACAACAAGCTTGCAAGAATTAGACTGGTTGTGTTCTTGATTCATTATATTGTGATGGAAATAGTACGGGAGGAAATTCATTTTTGAATACATCTTGCCCGATTCAATAATCCAAAACAATCAAGAATACAAAAACAATTCATAATGTCAACATAATACATAATCTAAAACATTAAAAACTATCCAATCCGATTCAAAGTGTCGGATTACATTTCAATAATCGGGTCTACGTCTCCCCCGGTTGCATTTT
This sequence comes from Begonia fuchsioides, assembly GCA_003255005.1. Taxonomy (NCBI): domain Eukaryota; kingdom Viridiplantae; phylum Streptophyta; class Magnoliopsida; order Cucurbitales; family Begoniaceae; genus Begonia; species Begonia fuchsioides. The sequence goes on along the minus strand of QAOC01034911.1, from coordinate 9,953 downwards.
TCGTAATTTCTACAAAATAAAAACACATAAAACAAGATTATTAATATAACACTAATAAATAGTAATCTTAACAAATAACGCATAGTCGAAATATACCTTCGTCAATTGTTGTGTAGTCTTCCACAGATCAGTTCCAAGAATTTGGTAAATTGACTAATAGCCACCCAATCTTCGTCTGTTAGAGACCCTTCTTCTCCCATATATGCTAAGAACTAAGTGTCAGATTCTGCAAGTTTGTCGAATGCAACTGCATACTTCTCAACTCTCTCCAACATAAGGTATGTCGAGTTCTATCGAGTAGGCACGTCAGATATTACATTGCCCTTAAATGTTATTTTCATCATGTCAATGCAACTTTTGAACTTCACTAAACGTGCGGGTGAGGATTTAACATACTTCACCGCCCTCCGTACTCGACTAATAGAAGCTTGATGCTCTTTAAGCCCATCATTCACAATTAAATTGGTGATATGAGCAAACATCGCACGTGAATGAAGTCTTCATCCAAAACTAATACATTCCAATGTCGCAAACTCCTAACCATATGTGCAATGGCCACATCATTTGAGGAGGCGTTGTCTACCGTAATTGTNCGATAGTTGCAGAAGCTGTACTTTCCATTCTGCAAAAAAACAACTAAACTAAATTTCAAAATTCTCAAATCTAATCAATATGATCAAAAAGGACAAAAACTCTACTTATAAACGAACGCGGGTCGATCGAGATCACTCATTGCGGGGTTCGGAATCGCTCGTCGTCGGGGACCGCGGGTTACGGATTTCAGGATTTAGGTATTTCGATTTGGAGTTGCCGAGTTGGATTTCAAATGCCGATCCGACGTTCGGATCGTTCCGATCCGATCCAATCCGATCGGATTGTCGGATTGGGTCGGATCCGCCCAGCCCTAATCTCGAATATACTAACCGAATAAAATAAAAAAAAATATTTAAACCCAAAGACGAGAATAACTATTTATAATATAATTACAAAGTCATTATATAAAAAGATGCTAATTAGGAGGGAATTAATAAACACACAACGAGAGAATATAGGTGAAATTGATTGAAATAAAACTATAGTTATTGAATCTCTGTAGTTAATAACAATAAAGTTGAAATTCAAAGGATTATGTAACTTGTGAATAAAAAATTAAAACTTTTATTGGTGGGTGGTTCTGGTTCATGTTCCATGGCTTGAGATTAAGATCGGGTAGGCATGGCAGCCAGGCTGACAGAGAGCTGGAGTTGATGAATAGTATCACCAGCTCTTTACGCGTGTCCTCTTTCTAGGGTTCCATCTTTGCAAACAAATCTATACCAGAAACCTGAACCTTCTTCATGCTGATGACTCTCTCTCTCTCTCTCTCCAATCGGGAAAACAAGAGTATGAAGAAGAAGAATAATGCATGGAAAAAGCCCTAAGAAAAGTGAAAGTGCCTCCTCTACAATTACTCCAAAAACCTTTCCAAAAACCTTCAAATGGGGTAATCAGGGGTGATGGACAGCAACCCTTTCTTCTTCGTGCAATTTATTAGTGAAAGTGATGGGACAAACCGACTTGCATGCCAGTTAATTGCTTTATTTATATTGTTATTTAAACGTATACATATAATATCGAAATTTAATTTTATATTCTGGAAAGTGTTCTTATTCCAAATCAATGATGAACTTAAATTATTGTAGTTTTCAAAGAAAAGATTCAACCGGATTGCCTCTGGAGAGAAATTTAGTGGCTTACTTTCCTTTTCGAAAATGGGCAGAATGAAATCTAGCTTGCTTTTTCTCTGTCTACGGGGGTATACATAGTAAATTTAGAGTCCGATAGTTTTGTAGAAGACGGAATAGTTGACGAATATAAATGTCGTGTAACTTTAAAATATCACCGAGTACAGCGACACGTACTTCTTACTTATTGCATGATGAGATCCTTGCGGAGGAAGGTGAAGAAAAATGGTAGATTTATTCAATTTGAAGTCCCTCATTTTTTTCGACTAACCGGTGTATTTTAGTAGTAAAATACTTTGTCAAAGTACAAACGTACCAACTCAAATTCATGCACAATGAGAGTCATACTGTGCTCATAACAATAGATGTGAATTAAAGAAGGAAGTTAAGGAAAAAAGAAAATTAAAATTCTTAAATCGTTAAATTAAATATCAATTGATTACAATATTAATCATTCAAGTTGTTTAAGTGGCCGAATTCTAGCATGCTAATTTGAGTTGTGTATGAATGATTTCTCGTATCAAATATCGAGACTTGCATTCGTTGAAATTAAAATTATAACAACTTAGATTGAAGGACACCCCTAGGTTTGTTGAAGAATTACGTATAAACATATATTCATAAACAATTATATTTTGTTATCTTTCTTGAATAAAATTGGGCTCCAAGAAATACATTACACTTCCAAAACGTTGTAAATGCTAGCCACTAGGAGACTACTCCTAGATGGACCCAATTAACAAATTTTGTCAAAACCTTAAATGAAATACAAGATATTATTAATAACTTAAATGCGTTCTTATCTTTACTTAATCAAATAATATTCTAATAACAACCAAGAATGAACTTGATATCATTGCAAAGTTCAAAGAGAAGTTTGATCGATGAAAATATAGCCGTCACAAGATAGCAATTTATGACTCTTTTTTTTTGCATGAAAAATATGATGACCTATAAATGTGACGTATCAACTTATACAAAACGAAATTGAACATCCTCACATTGAAAAATCGTGCAAATGATCTATAGATAAAAATTTCCCTAAATTTTAGTACAAGACGTTAGGCAAAATGAAAGAAACAGAATCATCTTAGCGCAGATGAGACTTTATAGGACGAACAAAGAAATCCCAATAGTTTGTTCGTTAAGATCATCCTTTACTAACCAGTGTCGCAATTGTGTAAGAAACCATGACTACGTATCGTACTAGTCAGGAATAAAGGAATAAATTAGTGTTCTTGGAGTTTGAAAAGTCCTATGATAATCAAAAATCAATTTAAAAAGAAGAAGTATATGTTGAATTGAAGAGACTGGTTTGAACTAAACGCGTTGAGAGGGAAGCCAATTGGTGTACACTGGTCCAAGCTGTAATTTTCAAGTCATTTTCGTCTTCATTTTATAAATTGTTAAAATTAAACATTAAATAACAATACTTTATTTATTAAGTAATAATATCATTGTTGACTTTTCTCCTTTTCCCACGTGGCACAAGAAATGTGACGTGTCATTAATTTTAAGCCTACGTGGGATTAAGTTTGTTTTGAAGAGAAATTTGAGAAAAAGATCTGATACGTCGGAAATGGAGTCTTGGTCGAGAACTACGTTTGAGTGAATAATTCAGCTCTGTTACGTAAGATTGTAGATTCATTTTTGCGGGGTTTAAATCTAGAACATATGGACGACAAGATATTGTAATAGGTGATATTCGTTACTTTTTAACTCTCCATTACTCTCTCTCTCTAATAACCATAGTTTTACGGTTTAAAATTTTCGAACAAATTTTTCACAATTGTTGGCCGGGCGTTGTTGAATTTTTTACTTATCACGTCTGTCGCTCGATGTTTTTAGTCAAGAATTTGATTTCGAGTCTCGTTTCGATTTTGACTTAAGAATTTATGACGGGTCGGGTTAGGTCATTTTTTCTGGATTGTGTGGGCACATGACCAAACCAAAAATTTGACGAGATTTCGTTGAATTTGAGTAGGCTAAATAAAACGCTATCCGACAAAACATTTTGGGATTATAGTATATCATATTATTATACAATATAATATAATACATTTTATTATTGTTAACGTTATAAACAAACGAATTCGTTCGTTGGTTTGCCGCCAAAAACCCAAGAGCCGAGAGACGTCATAGTCGAGATTCATCGTACGATCACCGTTTGGCGTTCTTGGTGCCAAAACACTCTCCATTGCAAGATCTACTCATTGACACCGGTTTCGTTGAGAGGATTATGCGGAGTTGGAACCAATCCCGGAAGTTGCCGAACAAAAAAAATTCCTAAGAAGGGAAAGAACTATCGCAGAAGAAGGTAAGTTAAATATGACTTTTCATTCACACGTTTTAGCATGTTTTTTATTAAAAGCAGTTTTAGTTCCATTGCAAGTGTCTTGTTCTTCGTCGTTCATATCTTTCTTCATTGATTTGGAGTTGCCTTCGTCGATAACGTTCTTCGGTAGAATCTTCTTCGCTCAATTATTCATTTCAAAATATTTTTTTCCATCATTCATGGTGTAAGAAAAAAAATTAAAATAACAAAGTGGTTGGCTTTTTTATGAGATTTTTTCCAAGAAAGATACAAGCAGTTTCTTCCTTCGCAATTCTTTTTCTTGAATATGAAAAGAAGAATTCAAAAATGAAATTAAGAGGGTAAGAAGAGAATTACAAAAAAAAATAAGATAGAAATTTTAATAAAGAAACTAAAGTTCTAATACAAAATGATGAGAATAATAATAAGTATATCAATCCTGAAACCCTTAAACAATACAGAAAAAAATACATAGATCGCTTTTGAATCAAGTACAAAATTTTTTACCTCAATCAAAACTTGTCGGCAGAGCCTAAGTTTTCAAAGAAGTAGCTTCAGAGCTATCAAGATGATCTTTCAAGAATTAATTTGAAGAATATTAAATTTTTTGCAAATAACTAAAGAGAAAATTCTCTCAAAACATTCAAAGTAAATTATCATAAAAGTTGTTACATTATAATAACTTAGATGACTTTAAATAAATTACACACTTTTTAAACTAACAATAAAGTAGATTACTTTATTGTAAGACTGACAAAAAAAAATAATAGTCGGTAAAAATAATAATTGATAGAAGAAAAATATAATAAATCAAAACATATAAAAAAAACAAACAAATTAAAGAATTTTTTAAATATTATTTAATCGAAGCTTGAAATGTTCATTTACAAAATGAGAATAACAAATTTTAAGATGTTACTTAATATATCGTTAAATAGCAGTTAACAAATGAGAATAAAACAAATCAAAACATTAAAAGAAAATATACTAAAATTATTTAATAGAGGATAAAATTAGTAATTGATCAAAGAAAAATAAAATAAATCAAAATATTTACAAAAATTATAAGATATTATTTAATTGAAGTTCGAAATAGTAATTAACAAAAAGAGAGTAACAAAGTTTAAAATATTATTTGTTAGAAAGTTAAAATAGTAATTAACAAAATAAGAATTAAATAAATCAAAAACATTTATTTAAATATATTATAGTTATAACGTTAAAAAAAAAAATTTTAAATATGAAAAAAAAAAATTAATAAGTAATTAGAAAATATTACTAAGATGGGCAATGCTATGTAACACCCACACTTTTTGTACATTATGGTTGTGTAGTGTATGTGTATTTATTTTTTTCACTTTGGATAATGATAATGTTGAATATGCTGAATTGTAATTGGATTACTAAGTGAGCAACTAATGAGTTAGATTAAGTTAATGGTGACATCTCATGCTATTTAGTGACACCTCAACTTTCTTTAATTTCTTCAAATGTTTAAGTTAATTAGAGGGTTTCATTTACAGAGAAACCCCCGAAATTCTTCAGCTTTTCTCCCTATTTCTCTATATCTTTGGAAGATCAAGTAAAGATGTTTTGCTGGATTAAAGAGTTTGTGAAGAATTATTGTATTTAAAGTGAGTTTAGTGTACTCTAGAAGCAAGAAAATGAAGATATGATAGAACCTTCGACCCAAAAGGTTTTGATTCGATTTTCTCTGCTCTAAGGTATTCACTTCTACCCTAATATCATTTCTGAGCTGAGGGTAAGGTTCGTAATGGTGAATTTTGTGTAATGGTGAAGTTTAATACAAAGTGATGCAAAAATCGAACTAGTATAAGCAGTTTTAGGGTTAGGTATATAACGTAAGTTTTAGGGTTAGGTATGTAACAACCCTCATTTTTATTTTAGAATCTTGTGACTTTAAGATGAAAGTGTTTAAGATTTGTTTTATGAATGTTGGGTAAATATTGAAGAATTAAAGTATTGTTGATGTTAGCAATTTAGTAGGTTGAAGGTGATGAATGAAGTAATGACTAATAGTAGTCGACCGCATGATTAAGCGGTCGACCGCCATGGAAGAGCGGTCGACCGAACGAGCGGTCGACACTTTGTTAATTGGTCGACCGCCAGGGACTAGCGGTCGACACCTTGTCCATCGGTCGACCACCATAGGCGAGAGGTCGACACGTTGTAGATTGAAGTTGAAAAGTTTAGCAACAACCTGGAGGATTCCGATCGGTGGACCTAAAGGAAAGGTTGATTTTGTTTAATTAAGGACATAAGAAGGCATGGTCTGTCATTCCCCTACCAGCACGACTTCTTGTCTCTATTTTACTTTAAGTTCTCAGTCTTGACGAGAGAAGAGTGAGATTGAGGAAGTGAGTTATCCCGAGGGGAAGAGGAAAACTCTGGAGTTTTCGTGGAAGCTAAGGATCAAGGTAATTTTTCTATCCTCTGAGTTTCTTTTAGGTTCAGTAAGGATAATATGATTGTATTGGATGAACTGGTAGATAAATATGGATGATTTCATGTTAATTGCTGTGAAATCGATTAATCATGCATAAAGTTAGAGTTTTTGAGATTCAGTCAAGTTTTAACACGAATTTTTGTTTATGTCCTTCATAATAGTTAAAGTAGACTCTTAGAGTGATCTATAGCCGTTTGAATCACTCAATTCGGAGCTATGTAGAAAAAGTTATGGATGTTGCAAGTTAGTAGACGAAAACTGGGAGAGGAATTCGGACGACCGTTTTGTAGTTTAGGTCGTCCGTTTTTGTAAATTAAGTCGACCGGATACCGATTTTCAAAAGGGATGCTCTCTGTTTTTTAGCAGCGGTCGACACTTTGTTTTATGCGGTAGACCGGTTATGGATTTTAAGCAATTCATACGCTCATTTTCTAAATTTAGTGTCTTCTAAGAAGTTATAGTGGACTCTTTAAGGAACAATTTGATACCTGACCATAGCAAATTGATCATTAATGAGGAAGTTATAGTTGTTTGAAGTTGAGATAAAAAGTTAAGAGTTTATTACTTCTGATCCTTGTGTAATCGATATGTTTAGGTCATTGATTGAATTAAAAAGGAGACTCAAGTTGATCAACTCAATCTAGCTACGAAGGTAAGATAGTATTAAGATTGTTTGGCCCTTAAGTGGGACTACATTGCAAAGATTATGATTTATGTTTGATGTGTATTGCATGTTTGTTTTCATGACATGTTTGATGTTATACTTGTTTTCATGTTATGTTTGATGTGATTTAAGTGATGTTTCATAGTCACATGGTCATGCATCATAGTTTTACAAAATGTCAACGAAATGATTTCATGCATTGTTTTACAACGTAGTTGGAGGTAAACGAGATATGATTGGTGGTATGAGACACTGATTATGTTTCGTCTCCGATGAATTAAGAACTTGAATATTAGAACAGTAAAGTAAATGGTTATTACAGGCCTGAACACTCCAAGTAGTAAGTAAGTGGGCCCAGGCCCAAGATCACTAGAAGTTGAAGTAAGTGGAAGGAGTGTTTTTGAGATCCTGTAATATTTCCAAAGATAAAGAATATATGAAACCTAAGATACGTGAATGAAATTGTGCATTGTTTTAACAACATAGCATACTCATGCATTGCATTTTATAGTTATGCTTCTTACTGAGCTTTAGGCTCATAGTTTAGGCTTTACAATGTAAGAAATGTTATGGAGGAAAGAGTGCAAGTGACTGATCAAGAAGTTAGAGCAGAGGGGTGTTCAAATGATACAGTTTATTGAGTGATGACCGACGGAGAGTGATGCATGACACACACACAGTTATAATATAAAATGTTTTGAATATTTTGAATAGGTAATTAAAATGTATACCCTTATTTTGGTGTGATGGATTACTAATGTTTTGAAATTGAATGTATTTTAAGTTGAAGTAATTGTCTTCCGCTGCAGTTTTAAGTTATTAAATGCTTATGTATTTTATTTAAAAGTGGAACACAAATCATTGTTTACAAAGAGTGTATGTACGTTTTAAATTCGACGGTTTTCCTTGTAAACTATTTTATAAACTAAAGATAGTTTTTAGAAATTAAAGAAAAGAGTGTTTCACCAATGTAAGTAAGTAAGTAAGTAAGAACCACAGTAATGGACAGGTTATGGGTCGCCACCGAGTAAGTAAGTCAGTAAGTAAGTCAGTAAGAACAGCAGCGGGCGGCATCTCGGGAATCGGGTCGTTACAATGATGCATGTGATTGACCCCTAAAAGGGACTACATTATAAAGATTAAGATTATTGTTTGTTAATGTTTTGATATACTGGACTGCTTGAGGTGTAATGCACAATACACCGACCTCAATTCATTTGAGGGTTGTTTGTGTGCTTGATTGAATCAAGAATATGATAAATGCATGTTTTGTTTATTAAACATTGTACATGAATCATGCATCATGTTTTACTTAAAATAACGAAAATGAATTTCTCATGCATGATTTTCATAGACAACAAAACATGATATAAATAAAGAATGAAAGAAGATTCATGAATCTATGTAATAGTTTGTTGTTGAGGAGAGATTTGGGATGATTGTCTCACGTGGACATCATAGTTAACCTCTCAATTTCCAATCATAGTTTGCCTCACAATAATCTCATAGTTACAGTAACTAAAGAAAAGAATAAATGTCACAATCGAAATTAAGTTTCATAGTTTTACAAAAGTTCATGACATGTTATGTATTTTATAGTTTTCATGTTTTAATGAGATGTAAGCTCATTGAAGGACTTTATAATGTAGGTGAGAAGTTTGATGCTTAGAATGATAATCACTGATGATGAAGGCTGGCCATGTGGAGCATTTGGGTTGTTAGTGCGAAGATGACCAGTGTGCATGGTTTTTTATGTAATGTAATTAAGTGTTTTGAAGTCAAAGTTTAAACGTATGGTATAGTTTATAAAATAAGTTGTAAGAAACATGTTTTTGAATAACTATTTTGTATGGTTTGTAATAATTGTATTTGACAACTTTTGAATGTAAATTATGATTGTTTCTAAAAATGTTTAATTTTATATTGTCATTTAATTAAAGATGAGTTCATGTATTTTAGTCATCCGCTGTAATCAAAGATGATTTTATCATTGGTAATGAGTTTTAAAAGAAATAAGGTATAACAAAAAATTCTCTAAATGTTTTAAGAATTTTCAAAACGGGATATTACATGCTAAGTTTACGTTCTTATAATAGTATCTTAACTTATTTTTTAAAATATTGAATTTTTATTACTGTAATTAAAATAAAATAAATTAGAAGATATTGCCAATATGAGTAATGTTCAATTTACATTCTTAGCATAACTATTTAACTTACATTCTGACATGTCGAGTTTGATTGATTCATTTAAAGTATTTTTAATGTATTATAATTGAAATAATTATTTATAATATTTGTTATACACGTAAGAACTCACATGTTAGAAGATAAGTTAAAATTTATGTTAAAAAATAAATTTAGCCTTATCATAATAAGATAAAATAAAAAAGTAAGAGTAAAAACCAAAAAAAATATGAGTTTCGGGTAAATAAGCCGATTCAGGTCTGAGTTTTTAAAAATATCTATTTGGCTCCTCAGACGTCCGATACGAAAGATCTAACCCTCCATCGAACGAATCGTGTGTCTATATCTGAAGCAGTGTGCCTCCTAACGGACGCAAGATGCGTCCGAACTCCCGAATTATTTTTTGTATTTGTTTTATTTTTAATTAATTTGACTAAGTAAATCTTATCAGAATGAGTTGGAATTTTAACCACACATTCAAAACAATAAAAGAAACTGATTTAGAAATTTTAAATTTTTTTGACAGTTGTACAATTTACTATAATTTTTTTAATACAATAAAATTTTTTTTTGTTAAAATTACATACGTTAATAAAAA
>QAOC01034906.1:25273-40940 GCA_003255005.1 Begonia fuchsioides | reverse complement strand
GCGTGCTTATGTTTGAGATGCCTTGTCTTGAGCCATACAAGGTCTCCCTCATGAAAAATTTTCTCCCTTCTCTTCCGGTTGGCGGCCGCGGCATATTTCTCATTCTTTTTCTCAATGTTGCTCTTAATTTGCTCGTGCATCTTTTGAATAATCTCGGCTTTCTTGAGGCCGTCCGGATTGGCAATATTTTGGGCCGGTAATGGTAATAGATCCAATGGTGTTGTAGGATTGAATCCGTAGGCCGCTTCGAATGGGCTCATGTCCGTGGTGGAATGTTTGCACCGGTTGTATGCAAACTCTATATAAGGTAGTTTTGTGTCCCATTTTGCGGGCTTCTTTCCAATAAAACTCCTCAATAATGCACCAAGTGTTCGGTTGACCACCTCGGTTTGGCCATCCGTTTGTGGGTGAAATGCCGTGCTAAATAATAATTTTGTGCCAAGTCGGGCCCAAAGAGTTCTCCAAAATGTGCTGAGGAACTTACCATCTCGATCGGACACTATTGATTTCGGGATGCCATGTAGTCGAACTATCTCTTTGAAAAATAAATCGGCAATGGCCGGAGCGTCGTGGGCCGTGTGACATGGGACAAAATGAGCCATCTTTGAGAATCGGTCAACTACCACCATGCCCGAATCCTTTCGGTTGTTGGTTCGTGGAAGGCCCACCACAAAATCCATGCTAAGAGCTTCCCAAGGATGGTCGGGTACCGGTAGTGGTAGATATAATCCTTGGGCGGAATTCTTCGTTTTGGCCTTTTTGCATACTCCGCACCTTTCCACAAAACGGTGCACGTCTCGGAATTGCTTGGGCCAATGGAAGTGTTCCTTAGTGCTTCCCAAGTTTTCTTTTCTTCAAAATGTCCCGCAAGTCCACCTCCGTGAGCCTCGGTGATGAGAGACTCTCGGATGCTTCCTTTTGGGATGCATAATCTTCCACCTTTCATAAGGTATCCCTCGGACACCTTGAAGCCGTGGGCTTCTCCTTTGTTAGCCGCATCAAAAATAAGGCCGAAATCTGCATCATTAGGATATAGGCCTTTAATCCACTCAAACCCAAAGAACCTTACCTTGAGCTCGGTCAAGAGGACGCTCCTTCGGGAGAGTGCATCGGCTACTACATTGGTGTCACCCTTTTTGTATTTGATGATGTAAGGGTAACGTTCCAAGAATTCGATCCACTTGGCATGCCTCCGGTTAAGCTTGCCTTGACTCTTGATAAATTTAAGAGCCTCATGGTCCGTATGGATGATGAACTCCTTTGGCAACAAATAATGTTGCCAAACTCCAATTGCTCGGATGAGTGCATATAATTCTTTGTCATATGTTGAATAATTGATCACGGCACCCTTGAGCTTCTCGCTAAAATAAGCAATTGGCCGGCCTTCTTGCATTAGCACCGCGCCAATGCCCGTGCCCGAGGCGTCGCACTCGATCTCAAATACCTTGTTAAAGTCCGGGAGTGTGAGTACGGGCGCCTCGCATAGCCGTGTCTTGACCGTGTCAAAACTCCGTTGACATTGCTCGGACCATGTGAAAATTTGCCCCTTCTTGGTCAACTCGGTCAATGGGGCCACAATAGTACTAAAACCTTTAATAAACTTTCGATAAAAATTAGCTAACCCGTGGAAGCTTCGAATGTCCGATACATTTTTCGGGGTTGGCCATTCTCGGATAGCCGAGACCTTGTCGGGATCCACCTCCACTCCGTGTCCGGAAATGATGAAGCCGAGGAAATGGATCCGGGTTTGTGCAAACGCGCATTTCTTCCGGTTGCCGAAAAGCCGGGTGTCCCGTAGTGTCTCGAAGAGCCTCTCCAAATGTGCTAAGTGGCTCGGAAGATCTGCACTATATACAAGTATATCATCGAAATAAACGATGATAAACTTACCAAGGTACTCTCGGAGCACATGGTTCATTAGCCGCATGAATGTGCTCGGCGCGTTGGTGAGTCCGAACGGCATGACTAGCCACTCGAACAATCCATACCGTGTCTTGAACGCGGTCTTCCATTCATCGCCCTCGCGCATCCGGATTTGGTGATAGCCGGATTTAAGGTCAACTCGGGAAAAGACCTTTGCTCCACTAAGGTCGTCGAGCAAGTCATCGAGCCGTGGCATGGGAAAACGGTATTTGGTGGTGATGTCGTTGATGGCACGGCTGTCCACGCACATCCGGTATGAACCATCCTTCTTGGGCACCAAGAGTGCCGGTACCGCGCATGGGCTCAAAGACTCTTTGATGTACCCCTTGTCCAAAAGCTCTTGGACTTGGGCTTGCAACTCCTTAGTTTCTTCCGGATTCAAGCGATAGGGTGGCCGATTGGGCAATGTGGCTCCCGGTTGCAAATCTATTTGGTGCTCGATCCCTCGGAAAGGTGGCAATCCTTCGGGAAGTTCATCCGGGAACACCTCATGAAAACGCTCCACCAATTTTTGCACGGGCTCCGGAATCTCTTCTTCACGTTGACTCTCGGATTCCCTATGGATAAGAACAATTAAGGGCTCACCTTGTTGGAGTGTTCGGGCAAGCTCCTTTCGGCCCATGACAAGGGCCATTTTGGCTCGGGCCGCTTTCTTGTCGGCCTCATCTTGGGCTATTTGCTCCGGGGTCATTGGAGCCAATACGATAGTTCGACCGTCCACCTTGAAAGTGTATTGATTGGATCGGCCATTGTGTTGCACGTGCCGATCGAATTGCCAAGGTCGGCCGAGGAGGAGGTGTGTTGCACTCATCGGGACTACGTCACACACCACGGAGTCTTTGTAACCACCGATTGAGAATTCAATCCGAGTTTGTTTGTTGACTCGAATATCCTCTCGATCGGTGATCCATCGGAGCTTGTACGGGATCGGGTGCTCGGTGGTCGGGAGATCGAGCTTCTCGACCATTTCTCGCGATGCAACATTTGCACAACTTCCACCATCAATGATTAAGGAACATACCTTATTCTTGATCAAGCATCGGCTGTGGAACAAATTCTCGCGTTGAAAATCCTCCGGTCGATGTTGGGCCGAGAGGACACGCCGGATCACCATGAGCAATGGGCCGCCTTGGGCGTGGCAAATTTCTTCGGCGTCATTGCTCGGCACTTCGTTCTCATTTGAGGGGCTTGGCTCGGAGGCAGCCTCCTCATCACTTACCACGTCCCCGGTGTCATCGATGATGGTCATGATGCGTCGGTTAGGACATTGAGCCGCAACATGACCACGGCCCAAGCACTTGAAACATTGGATTTCTCGTGCTCTTGGCGCTTCTTTTGGGGCTTCTCGTGGTTTCGGATCCGTACCTGGCCGAGGTTGGGGCACCCATGGCTTGGGCGCCGGGGGCGGGACACGATGCTCGGCTACGGGCATGGGCCGGTAGGGTGCGGCTGGTCGAGCGATTGGCCGTAGGCTTGGACCCTTGCTTTTTCTCTTGATTTGCCTTTCGACCCTTAGAGTCATTTGAATGAGATCATCAAATGTCTCGAGGGGCTGCAATTCCACGACGTCGCCAATGTCTCGGTGTAGGCCTCGTGTGAACCGGGCCATCATTTGTTCGGTGGGCTCGGCTAGATCGCAACGGATTCTCAATGTCTCAAACTCATTGAGGTATTCATCCACCGTCATATTACCTTGGCGAAGTCCTTGTAGTTGTAGAAAAAGGTCTTGCCGATAATGACTCGGAACAAACCTTTTTCGCATGTGATTCTTCATGACCCTCCATGATGTGATTTCATCTTCATGCTCTCTTCGTCGTTGGACCCGTAAACTATCCCACCAAAGGGCTGCATAGTCCGTGAGCTCGAGAGAGGCAAGTTGAACTTTGAGTTTCTCCGAATGGTTGTAAAGGTCAAATACTTTGTCAACCTTTTCCACCCAATCGAGAAACGAGTCTCCATCGGATGACCCCTTGAATGTTGGTAGATTTATCTTCGGGAGTCTCCACTCATCTTCCCGATCCGCGTGTTGATCCGGGATGATCTCTTCATCGGAGTGGTCCGAGTCGTGATGCGGGGGTCGGCGGGCGCCGGCTCCATGTCGTCGTGCTGGCCGAGGTGCGGGTGCGGGTGCGGGTGGTTGTGGCCGAGTCGCCATCTCGTCCAGCCGATGTAGAATGGTGTCCATTCTCCTGTTCATAGCTTCAAATTGCCCTTGGATGATAGGGTCAATTTCTCGTGGCTCGGAGGCAATGGTGGGCTCGGATGTAGTGGCTTGGTCACGGTTAGCCATGTGAATGGCACCGCTTCGGGTATTCATGGTTTGAGAGGGTAAAGAAAAATTTTAAAACGAGGGGAAAAGGAATCTTTGGCTCTGATACCAAATGGTGTGCCTAAAGTACGTGGGATGCGTGCTAAGGCAACGAGGGTGCGTCGGGGAGTCGGAAAATATGATGGTTTGCGGTAAATGAGAAAAGTGTTCGGGCGTTTGAGGAAGTGAGGTGGGATTCGCCGGATAATGTGGGAAATGCGGAAGCTAGGTGATGGAAATGAGAGGAAGGCTCGAGTGGAAATGGAATTGGCTCGGAGAGGGATGGTTAATGGTTCGGGATGGTGTGAATGATAGAAGATAAGTATGATGGGTCGGAGGTTGGATGATTGGAACACTTGAGTGATCAAATGTTCAATCGGTAAGCCTTGGTTTCACTCTCGGATATGACTCACCGAAGTGCACTCAAGGTTTGACGAGGCTTGGCCGAGAAGGACTCACGGAGAAGACTCGTCGGGAAATGGAATTGATAATAAGGCTCTAAGCACTTTTAATTATCAAATTCAACTTGCTTACAATGAGGCATGTAAGCCTTAATTTATAGACAACATAAAACATAAAATTAAACTTAAGAAAATAATTAAAGAGCCGTCGGATAGCTTTGGATGCACGTTCGCCGTTGATGCTTTGTAGCCGTTTGGGAGATAGCCGTTTGACACTTGAATTTGAAGTGTACTAGCCGGTGGAAGCTATCCGTTTGAAGCTTTGAATATTTGAATGGCACTTAGCCGTTTGGGAGCTCGGCGGGATGCTTAGGTGGCGCACGGATGGTCTTCGGATTTTGAACATGCGTAGACCGGGGTTGACATGGCGTGCGCGGGCGTCCCGTTGGAGTTTGAATGTGCGGAGACCGAGTTTTGACATGGTGAGCGCGGGCTGATCGTTGGAGATTTGAACGTGTGGAGACCCGGGTTGACATGGTGCTGACCGGTGTTGACACGGCGCTGACCGGTGTTGACACGGCGCTGACTGTCGGTCATGTGTTGGGCTGGCACGGATAGTCGGGCGCTGGGCTAGCACGGTGGTGTCGCTGGCCGCTCGAGTTGAACGTGCGCTGGGTCTTTGCGTGGTCCGCCTTGGGTTGACACGGCGCTGACCGTGTCCTTTGGGCGCTGGGTCTTCGCTGTGGTTGACACGGCGCTGACCGTGTCTCCTGGGCCCGTGCTGCGCTGCGCGACCTTGCCGAGCGATCTTCTCCAATGGGCGCACTGTAATTTGACTCGTGCGTTTGCTTTCATCTTTGGGCTGGGCTTCTATTATTCTTCAAGTCTTTATTTGCTGAAAAGAAATGTGACACTTAGTCACTTATTTACGGAGGTGGCCGAGACCCTTAATGTGGCACGGCGTGGGCCGTGTCGCACTTCGGGTAGGCCGAGCCTTGCGGGTGCCAAGTGAGCACTCGTCTTGGTTGCTCTCTATCAACCTCGGTTGGAGTTACCAAGGCTAATGTACCTGCAAAATGAGCAACTAAGTTAGAAAATGGGGTGAGGGCCGAGGGTGTTGCCGATGGGCTCGGTGTTACGGTGTCCGATGGGCTTGGTAGCACATCATGTCATTGCCCATGTACACAACGCCTCCATCGATTTCTTGAAATTCAAAAAACCATTCCCGAATGGGACACATGTGATAAGTGCAACCAGAATCCAAAATTCACTCATCGGGATGCGATGTTGAACGTGAAACACTTAGAGAATAATCTGATTCCGCATCACTTTTGCATTCAACAACATTTGAATCTGCAATAGCTTTTCCTTCGTCAAATTTTCCTCTATTCTTTAATTTGGGGCAATCTTTCTTCTAATGTCCTTTTTCGTGACAAAAGACACATTCATCTTTACCCATTTTGGGCCTCAATTTTGATCTCTCTTTCTTCCCTTTGATCTAGCTTTGCAGACGCTATCTCATAACTAGAGCTTCTATAGCTCCACTGATGCTTCCTTTTTTATCTTTCCTTTGCAGTTCGTAACTATACAAGACAACACACACTTCACTGAGAGTCACCTCAACATTCCCTTGAAGTAGAGTCGTTTCAAGAAACTCAAACTCCTCGGGAAGGGATCCCAATAACATCAAAGCTAGATCTTCATCTTTGAACGTCTCATCCATATTCATCAAATCAGTGACTAACTGATTGAAACTCGTGATGTGATCGTTCATTGTGGTACCTGGAACATAATTGAAGCGAAACAGTCTTTTCTTCATGTGGAGCTTATTCTGACTGCTTTTCTTCAAGAATTTTTCTTCAAGTGCTATCCATAATTTATTTTTAGAAATTTATTTTGAGAATGCGTATTTCTGCTCCCTTGATAGACACGATCGAATTTTACCACACGCTAATCGATTTAGCGTCATCCAATCTCTTTGCTCAACATCTTCTAGTTTCTTTTCTTCAATGGCAATGTCTAGACCTTGTTGAAATAAAGCATCTAGAACTTCACTTTGTCACATGCCAAAATGACATGTGCTATAAAAAATCTTCATAGCAAATCTCGCATTCGACAATACATTTCTTGATGGTATTAGGGAAGTAGAAGGCTTCATTTCTGATGAGTCTGTCATTTCTGCACCAAATAACAATTTATTTAATAGCCGAGAATCCTAAAGAATTATTTCTGATGTGGAAGTTCAGACAAAGGTGCAACCACAAAGCATACTACAAAACCTTAGGCTCTGATACAAATTGTTGCAGAAGCTCAGACAATTTCAAATAGCGTGTAACCTATTGTACTAAAAAATCACACTAGATATATTCTCAGGTAAGATAGGTTGATCACAACGGACCACTTAAGAACCAAGTCTTAACTAGCCAAAATTATTCTAGTAATTTAATAGTACAATAAATAACAACAACTATACCCGACTAAATAACAAACAACTATTAAATAAAACAATAAAAGAAATACCAATATTTAACGAGGTTTGGCCAAATATGCCTACGTCCTCGGACACCGCAAAATATATTTCACAGGAAAATATTACAAAGAGAGGAGTAAAACCAAAATTACCAAAGAGATATAAGTAATTTCGGAATGAGATGAGAAGAATAGAGAGATGATGAGTTAATTTATAGGGTTTAAACCCCTCTTCCCAAAGATATCCTCCCGATGTGGGAGAGAAATCAGTCAAAAACAACAAAAAACAACATGTTAAGAAACTTCTCGGAGGAAAGAAAAACTGAGCTTATTGAATACAGCTCGACAGAACCTGTAGATGGCTTTTGACGTGAGATATGGTGAGGCCATTCACATTCATTATCTGTAGAACCATCTTGGGGGTAGCTCCTGATGATCAAAACCTCATCGTTATCTGCATTGTTAACAACTTTGTAATCAATCAAACATAATCATTATAGGATTGACTTTAGGGGGAGGATGTTGATGATAGAAAGCAGCTTTGTTATGGGGAAAAAGGCAACAAGCGGGGATGGAAACTAGGCTTATTGTCTCCTCCGCCAAGGCGTTCAACTACATGCACGAAGCAGCGGTGGAGGTAAGGTGTCCATCGAAGCCGAGGCATTTTTGAGCGCACATAAGGTCAAATGGCCGCCGATCTGAAACTCACTGGAGAATAGTTGCAGACAAAGCTTTGCCGACTGACTCTCATTTTTTTGCTTTTGAAGGATGGTCTCCGGAGGATACAGAAGAGCCTTTTAAAGGCATGTCATTTTTAACCCTCCAGAAAAAAGAGAGAGGGAGGGAGGGAGAAGGCATGGAGGGATGATGGAGTGCAGTAATGGAGTCGAGGGTGTCATAAATACTAAGCGAGATTATGTTGCATAGGATTGTCCTTTTGTACAACTTTTCTGTGCTCAAAAGAGTCAGTTGTCGCCTGGAGTTTCGATTGGAAGAAGGAAAGTTTGGAAGCGGAATTTATGGGCTGGTTTTTATTCAAAAGAGTGTTGATGATTGGGTGAAAAAGCAAAGGTAAAACAGTAAAAAGGCCGGACGAAGGCGCTGACGACATCGTTTCCTCCGGACATTCTCTCTCTTTTCTGGACATTCTCTTTTGTTCAAACAACAAAATCATAAGAACATGGACGTAAAGTTGCAACATGCTTTCGTGGGCAGTAGCTATTTCGAGTAAACATAGTCAATAACCTTAATCATCATCACGAGGTTGACTGCGGAAATAAGATGATAAAGAGTGAATGGTCTCACGAAAAATTATTTAACCAAATAAACGTTAAAAGTACTAATCTTGATAATTTTTAAGAAAGACGCTCTTAGCAGTCTCCTTAGACAGAATTATCTTTTCAACTATGTTCAAAAGAAAGACTGGAGGGTCACAAACAGACACACTTAAATACTAGTCTTCTAGACAGAACGTACTTACACAGTATAATTACACCACTAACAAAGCGAATAATTTTCTACAATGCTAAGACAAATATAACAATACTCGTACTATTGAAATTGAATACGAAATATAAATATCAAAATAATGCTAAAGGAAGAAACAAATCAGAATTTACGAGGTTCGGCAATTTGCTTACTCCCTCGGGCACTACCACCGCAGTGAGTCGATCCACTAATCTCTTCAAAAAATTACAACTTAGTAATCCCTAATTGAAAGGATCACCTCAAATGACAAGTATCTTAACTAAGACATTCTCCAACAACTAAGAGATACAAATGTTTGAGATACAATAACTAGTAAAGTTTAAGGGCTATTTATAGTTTTTATAACACATTAAACTACATCAACTTTCCGATGTGGTATTCAAGAGAGTCTAACAAAATTCCTAAAAAATAAGCAACAAATTAACAATCTCCACTTTGACAATTTTTTTGGTTGTATAGATCATCTTCTCAATTCTCTAACTCTTGAATAATCTTTGGTGATGCCTTCAAATGCGCCTTCAGGCGCCTACTTAATATTCACGATATTAACCAAGTCTAAACAATGTTTAAACTTGGTTGTTGTTAACGCCTTGGTCAATATGTCTGCAAGATTTTTAACAATTTGAGAGAATACCTCATTATAGTCTATTCTCTCCTTTTCATAATAACTCTTTGCTACCAATCTTTCCTTGTAACGAACATCTTTGCTAGATAGCTCTTCTTTCTTTGCATATACACATTTGCATCTAATGACCCTTTTGCCTTTTGGAAGTTGCAATAACATCTATGTTTTATTTTTCATAACTGACTGCATTTCTTCATCGATAGCCTTCATCCATTTTTTACTATGTGAGCATGCTTCTTGAAAATTAGTAGGCACATCTTCGCCTACTAGTGGAAGTGCATAAGCCACCATGTTAGTAAATCAAGTAGGTCTGGGAATCTCTCTTCTCTCCCTCCTTGTTACAATTGGATCTAATTGTTGTGCTTCTTGGATTGGAGACTTAACTTCATCTAGTTTCTCTTCAACTTCTGGAGCGTTACAAGAAACTACTTTTTCTTGAGTTTGATCAAACAACATTTTTTCAAACTCCACGTGCTCTGAAGTATTCTTCACTTCCTGAACATCACCATTTATCATAGAAGATTCATCAAAAGTAACATCTATACTAAATATCACTTTTTTTTGTTATTAGACACCAAAGGCGAAATCATTTTATTCCAGAGGTGATTCCAATAAACAGAGTCTTCTTCGCTCTTAGATCCAACTTTGATTCCTTAACAAGATAATAAGCAGCATAACCAAATATACAAGAATTATAATCATTAACAGATTCTCCGGACCATACCTTCAATGATGTTTTTCCACCAAGAGCTGATGATGGTAATCGATTGATAAGATGATGTGCATATGTCAAAGCTTTAGCCCAAAAATATCTTTCCAACCCAGCATTAGACAATGTACACCGAACTTTTTCTACTAATGTTTGGTTCATACGTTCTAAAACATATATTGTTGTAGTGTTTCTCTAACTCTGAAGTGGCGAACAATTTCATTCTTCTGACAAAATTCGAGGAAGGGATCGCTTTTATACGCTCCTCCATTGTCTGTTCTGATCACTTTGATCTTGCTTCTTGTTTGATTCTCTATCATAGTTTTCCACTTAAGGAAAATTTCAAACACTTCATCCTTCGACTTCATAGTATACACTCAAACCCTCCTTGGAAAATCATCAACAAACGTTACGAAGTAATATTTACCTCCAAATGATGCTTTTTTGGATGGTCCTCATACATCTGAGTAAACATAATCCAGAATGTCTTATGTATTATGGATAACAATTTTGAACTTCACTCGCTTCTTCTTTCTCAAAATACAATGCTCACAAAACTCCAATTTGCAAGCTTTTGCACCTTTTAACAAATCTTGATTCATCAGAATTTGTAAGGATTTTTCACAAGCATGACTCAACCGCATATGTCACAACTTTGTTATTCCAGATGATTTGTCTTCTACTGCAGTAATTGCTGACCCAATAACTGTACTACCATTAAAGTAAAACAAGTTATCCATTTTAACACCTTTCATCACAATGAGTGCTCTTGATGTAACTTTAAAACATTCATCTCGTATTGTCACAACTAAGCCTTTGGACTCCAATGGTCTTAAGCTGATAAGGTTTTTTCTCAAATTTGGCACATACCAGACATCGGTCAAAACTCTAAGAGATCCGTCATGATTCTTCAACTGGATTAAGCCTAATCCCATTGTTTGGCAGGATAGCTGTGTTGGCCATGTACACAACTCCACCATCAAATTCTTCAAAGTCAGTAAATCATTCTCTCACATGAGACATATGATAGGTGCAACCCGAGTCTAAAATTCATTCATCAGATTTGGCGACTGCTATGTTTGCTTCAGATGATTCAGCAACTAAGGAAAGTTCGGTATCACTATCAGACTCAGCTACATTTGCAATTGAAGTAGCAATTTCCTTCTTCTGTAATTTTGAACAATCTTTATTCCAATGTCTCTTTTCATGACAAAAGACACATTCATCTTTCCTCAGTTTTGCTCTTGATGTTGATTTATCTTTTCATTCTTTTTTGCTTTGCTTCCTGATTTGTGAGCAGCATCTTGCTACTAGTACCTCATCAACTGCTACTTTTTTATTTTTTCTTCTCAAATCATAACGGTATAAAACAACACAAACAACATCGAGAGATATAACTCTTATGTTGTGAAGCAAAGTGGTTTCTAAGTGTTCAAATTCGTCTGGAAGAGATAATAATAACATCATAGTCAAATCTTCATATTTAAATTATTCACTAGTGTTTAACAAATCTACTACTAGTTGATTGAATGTTGTAATGTGATTATTCATAGTGGTACCTCGGTGGTATTGAAACCGAAACAACTTCTTTTTCATAAGAAGTTTATTCTAACTACTTCTCGTCATAAACTTGTCTTCTAATGTCTTCCATAGTTTATTTGCAGAAGTCTCATTCTTAAATATATAATTATGTTCTCTTGAAAAACATGAACGAATTGTACCACACGCTAAACGATTGATCGTCTTCCATTCGGCCTCTACAACATCAACTGGTTTCTCATCCTCTATAGCAATGTCTAAGGCTTGTTGGAATAGAGCATCGAGAACTTCGCATTGCCACATGCTGAAATGACTCGTGCCATCAACTTTACTGAGAATCTCGAGTTTGACATTATTGTCCTTGTCACCATTGTTGAGGAATTTCGTGTTGAAATAACATTCGGATTTGCTGCCGAAGATGAACCCTCTATAGTATTCAATTTCAAAATAGCCTAGGTTGAACCTTTTGACTCTCATACCACTTGTCAGGAAAAACTAGTTATCCAAATAAACATGGAAAGTATTAATCAGAATAATTCCCAAGAAAGACGCTCTTAGCAGTCTTCTTTGACAGAATTACCTTTCTAAATACGTTTTCAGGTAAGACTAGAAGGTCACAAACGGACACACTTAAATATCAGTCTCATAGACAGAACGTACTTACACAGTACAGTTACACCACTAACCAAACACATAATTTTTCTCAACACTAAGACAAATATAACAATACTCACACTATTGAAATTGAATATGAAATATAAATATTAAATGAATGTTAAAGGAAGAAACACACCAGAATTTATAAGGTTTGATAATTTGCGTACGTCCTTAGGCACCACCACTGCAGCGAGTCGATCTACTAATCTCTTCAAAAAAATACAACTTAGTAATTTCTAATTAAAAGGATCACCTCAAATGAGAAATATCTTAACTAAGACACTTTCTAACAACTAAGAGATACAAATGTTTGAGATACAATAATTAATAAAGTTTAAGGGTTATTTATAGCTTTGATAATCCATTAAACTTCTTCGATTTTCTAATATGACAATTAGTGAGTCTAACAAAATTTCTAAAAAATAGGCAATAAATTAACAAATGGATCATTATTCTTTCCGCAGATAACTACCGGGGGAGATCATGAGAGCGGAAGATGAGAAGGAAAAAGAGAAAAGGTCCGTGGAGATGAGAGAAGCAGTGCATCTCCACAGGGAAACATCCCAAAATACATCACCACGTGAAGCCACGTTCACGCAGCCTCCGGGAGCCACGACGAGGAGGACTTTGCCCAGAAAGAGAATTGTAGGGTCATAAGAGAACGGTTTTTGTTTCGTAAGCGGCTCGAGGAATCATTAATGGCGGGAATACGAATGTAAACGCATGGGGTTTTTTGTCCGGCTCTGGACGTATGAAAGAGAGGCAAACATTCTGAATTTCTGCTCATTTTGTGGGCGTGGTGTTGTAGGAATCGAACAGTTGATGCAACCAAGGAGTAATTTCCATATTTCATAGCAACCCACGCCCGCTCTTCCTTAAATCCATCCAAACCCATTCCGTTCTCATGACTCTTTGCCTTTCACCATGCCTATGAAGAAGCTCAAAGCGTTCACTCAAGGCTCTTACGTTAGTTTTCGCACCCATCTTCTCTCCCTCTCTCTGTCTCTTATTTATATAATATATTGGCTGTTTGTAGTTTGTTTTGGAGAATGAGTTGGTCAAGCTAACCATATCGAGACCTCAAGGGTACGTTACCAGCATTAAATATGGGGAATGGACGTGCTGGATCTCCAGTCAGCCGAATCCGACAGAGGGTAAGCTGCCTCTTCATCAAGCTCCCGTGATTATGGCGTTTCCAAACTTGTGTTTTGACTGTTTGTGAAGCGCTGCTGCATCAGGTACTGGGATATAAACTGGAGTTTGCCTGGGGGCAAGGACAAATACCAATTGTATGCTCTTGTAGTTGATGCTCAATTTGTACGCACCCTAGCTGCTTCTGAACTCTTATCGTTTGTTCTTTCATCTTGCAGGCTCAAAGGTTTTGAATACAACGTGGTTCATTCGAGCAATGACGGAATCGAAGTATCATTCAGGACTGTCTATAATCCATCCGCGTCGAGCAACAAACTGCCACTCAGTGTAGACATAAGGTGTGTTTTTATTTCCCCGCCAGGAACCAGTCCTTGAGTTTGATTGACTAAGTATGTACCTGCCCTTAAACTTTGCAGATATATTTTGAGGAGTGGTATTGCAGGCTTCTACAGCTATGCAATTTTCGAACGTCTGCTGCAGTGCCCCGCCTTTGATCTTGCGCAGACGAGGATGGTTTTTAAGCTCCGACAAGAGAAGTAAAGTGTCTCCCTGTACTATCGAATTGAGTGGATGTTGTTATTGGTTTAACTCTGAGCCTGTAAAATTCAAATCAGGTTCCATTACATGGCCATTTCAGACGAGAAGCAAAGAATCATGCCGGTGCCAGAGGATCTAAGGCCAGACAGAGGAAAGACGCTTATTGTTCGTGAATCAGTACTGCTGGTGAATCCCACTAATCCTGATCTTAAAGGAGAGGTTGATGATAAGTACCAGTATTCAATGGACAACAAAGATGGAGGAGTTCACGGTTGGATCAGCTCGGACCCGATCATAGGATTTTGGATCATCTTTCCCAGCCATGAGTTTCGTAATGGCGGTCCAACTAAGCAAAATCTTACAGCCCACACCGGTCCATTCTGCCTTGCTGTACAACTTCCTCTCTTTTTAAGTCATCTTCATCGAACCGGGATAGCCTCGAAGGAAGATCTGACCTCTGTTTTTCCCTTTTGGTCTGGCAGATGTTCCACGGCTGTCACTACATTGGAGAGGATATAGTGGCTCATTTCGAGGAGGGAGAGACATGGAAGAAGGTTTTTGGCCCTATCTTCGTGTACCTTAACTCGGCTTCTCGTGTATCAGATGCATACAATCTATGGATAGATGCAAAAAAACAGGTTCTTATACTGCATCGCTTTCAATTAAATGACTTAAATAGGATCGATAATGCTTACTTAATCTGTCACAGAGGGTGTCCGAGGAATCTGCATGGCCCTATGATTTTGTGTCTTCCTCGTACTATCTGACAGCAAATGAGCGTGGATCCGCAGCGGGAAGACTGCTTGTCCAAGACAGGTATTCGGGCTCTGTCAAGACTTCAAGTTGATGAAAAAGCATATTTTGATTCATTCTATGTGTAGGTATATATCTTGTTCTCCCATTCCAGCCAAGTACGCATATGTTGGTTTGTCAGCAGCCACAGGTGAAGGAACCTGGCAAACAGAAAGCAAGGTGTTTGACATAAATCTCCTTCTCCTTTTGATGTAATCCGTTCTTCAAAGGATGCTAATCAGGTTCGTAAGCCGTGAATCAGGATTATCAGTTTTGGATACAGACCGATGCTAACGGCAACTTCACCATCAAGAATGTCGTTCCGGGAGTCTATGGGCTGCACGGTTGGGTACCTGGATTCATAGGCGATTACCTCTTCAAATCTCCTGTAACAATCTCTGCAGGTGCTGATATGGAGAAATTTCAATCGTAACATGTTCTTTCTTGACAAAACGAATCATGCTAGAAGAGAAACTCGTTACCTGATATCTAAATCCATTGCTACAGCAACACAGGTAGAGCTTGGCAATTTGATCTACGTTCCGATCAGAAATGGGCCTACTTTGTGGGAGATCGGCTTTCCTGATCGCACGGCAATCGGCTTCTACGTTCCGGACGTGAATCCAATGTACGTGAATAAGCTATTCGTCAACAGCCCAGAAAAGTAAGCAATTCTCCCTTTAATCAGGGAACTTTGTTGAGCTGAAGCAGATTAGTGGAGTTTTGTCCGAATCCAGGTTCAGACAGTATGGAATGTGGGATAGATATACGGATATGCATCCCGACTCTGATCTAGTTTTCACCGTAGGCATGGACGATCCTAAAAAGGACTGGTTCTTCGCCCAAGTCGACAGGTTTCATGTTTTGAGAGCGTTCTGTTTCAATTTGGAGCTAGAGTAATGGAACCTTTGGCTTGGCAGGAGGGGCGACGCTGCTAACTATCTCCCTTGTACTTGGACCATCAAGTTCAACCTCATCTCAGTTTCTGATGGAACATACAAACTAAGGCTGGCGACTTCATCAGCAACCCGCTCGGATCTGCAGGTTCAGTTTGTTTGTTTTTTTTT
>QAOC01034906.1:0-22649 GCA_003255005.1 Begonia fuchsioides | reverse complement strand
GAATCGGACAGGCGGGAGTCGGGAATCGGACAGGCGGGAGTCGGGATTCGAGGGTGGGAGGTCGCGAGTCGGGAATCGCAGCCGTCGGGAGTCGTCGATTCAGGAATCGCAGCCGCGGGATTCGGAAGTCGGGACTCGGGAGAAGACAGAAGGGAGGACACAGGACAGAAACAGTGAACGGGATTAGGGTTTTCGTTGACAACCCAACGGGTTGGGCAATCGGGTTGGACCCTGTTGGGCCACCGACCCGCAACCCGAACGACGGGTTTCTGCCCGACCCGTTTAAGGGTTTTTAATAATTATAACCGATCGAACCCGACCGAACCCGACCCGATTGGGTCGGTTTATCGGGTTGGATCGGTTATGCCCACCCCTACTGTTCATCCTGTTTTTGCTCTACGGCTTTATAATTTCAGATTTAAAGACCAATTTGATTCACCAATGTTTTTTTACATCCTCAGACGCTGCAAATCCTAAGAAACAGATCATCTGAACAAATGCCTTCAAACCTTATAAAACACCAAAACTAAAAATCACTTATCCAACAAACCCAAATTTCAGGCCTCTGTATGGCTAACTTGACCAAGCCTGCATTACAGATCAGAGTGTTGTTAACGGAATAATTGACAAAGATACTCCTCTCTGGATACTATGATGAAAGCCGGCATCTTTTTATCAGATGTAGTTTTGTGTCCTGGTGATCTTCCCGCTCCATTTCATCGGAGGGCATTCACAAAGGTTATCAACAAATCAACGTCCCTCTTCTCGGAAGGATACTTGATCGGCCTGGCCGAGTGTGTAGGGAAAAAGAGAATTGTCGGGAAGCTGCCTAGCTGCAGTTCTTTCTGTGCATACTCTTTTTGCTCATTATCGGCTCTGAAGTTTCCAACCTTAATCCCGCTCCCTGCCAGCTTCTCTGCCTAGTCCTCGTAAGAACTTTCCATTGCCTGCTCACATTTTTAGACCGAATTGAATGTTAGAGCTCCTCATAGCAAACAATGTCAAAATAGAAACTGAAAGTATATTAAATTACTAATTACCTGACAGAATTGGCACCATGGAGCGTAGAGAACAACAAGCCAGGGCTCCTTTCGATCCTCCATTCTAGCCAAATTCTCTATCCCAGTCCTGCTCAAGCTGACCAAATGCGCTGAGTTGAATATATCGGTTGCTGTAGCAGTACCATTTCCATCGCCACTAACGTTGACTGCATTTTCCTCTTTCAGATTACCTTTGTGAAGACCACACTCCTTAGCCTTCGCATCCTCCCACCACCACCTTCCTTCCCTTTCATGCTGACCGGGTAGGACAGGTCTAGTGCATGGCTCACAACCAATAGAAACGTATCCCAGCGAGTGCACGAGTTAACGGGCACATTCATGGCTCTTAAAAAACTCCAAACATCACTGCCCTCAACATTGGCAACTGGATTCCACTTCACCAGGCTGCCTGCGCCCCCATCGAGTCCTGTAAAAACTGGGTCCACCTGAACAACAGGAACTTCAGACCGAGTGCCTGGAGATTGGTCTTTCCTCTGGCCAGTGATCCAGGCGCGTAGACCACTTAGAGCTCTCCTCAAGGGTCGGACCTTGCGGATGCGGCAGCACTCTTGGTGGCCGTCCTCATAGAAGGAGAACATTCCTTTGCTTCTCACTAAGGCTTGAACTTCAACAGCGTCAGGGAACATGTACTCAATCCGGATGCCGTAGTGCTTCTCAACTGACTGAAAGTATCTATATGTTTCTGGATTCAGCCTCCCAGTGTCCAAGCTGAACACTCTGAAGGGCCTACCAGTGAGCCGAGCGGACTCAATCAAGACAACATCTTCAGCACCACTGCAGGAAAAGAGAGTTAAAATTTGTCACTAAGCAATATTAATTGTATAAATTTGAAAAGATAAGGTTTGTTAGACAATTAACCAGAAAGCTATTATCTTACAAGTAAAATTCAGATAGTTCAGCATAAAGTCTTCCAATCCTAGATTTAAAGCAAGTTATTGAAGGACGCAAATCTTTCGGAGGATTAATTCAGGTAACAAGAAGATCAATATTATATGATAGCTACCATCATTCTTTAGTAATAGCACAATGCACAGCTTAGTATCATCTACAAATCAATGATTAATTTAGAGAGTGGCCAACCTGAATGCAATGGCAATATCGTTTCAAAATTTCTCCAGAGCTTTAACCATTATCTCGAGAGGAGAAGCATTTTGAAGATCTTCAGCTAATTTGTCATAATCCTCTACCTCCATTTTGTCAGCCGCTGCTTTAATTGGACCGAAGAAAGATGCAGAAAATAGATTTACTTCCAAGGAAACTAGAGTCCGCTAAAACTTATCACCCAACAGCAGAGTTGTAGGAAAAACAACAAAAAGAAAGAAAGAAAGAAAAAGAACTCACCAGGTGCAGCGATGGTGGCTGCCAGGGGACTATAGAATCGTTCCGTTTTGGCTCTGCATTCAGAGGCTTGACGGAGCATCGTCTCAGGTTAATCACCCCCAAGGATGGAAGTGGCCTATCCAACAACCGAAAAGAACCGATTTGGGCAGCTGAAAATAGAAACCAAAAGTTCAGACATAGAGGAATCCAATCAAATCAGTATTCCAAAGCAGAGTCTTAATCATTGCAAAAGAGAAAAAGCATAGTCGGAACTCAGGACCAGATGTAAGCAAAATTAAGACAATTGAGTATAGTCGGAACTCGGAACCAGATGTAAGAAAAAATTAAGACAATTGGACAAAGCAAAGGAAAACAGAAGAAGAAAAGTAGTAGAGAAACGAAAAAGAAGAAAGAACCTTTAGCGTCAGAGCAGGGGAGAGAGCGGGGGAAAGTAAAGGAGGAAATGGATGGAGAGGTAGACATTTGAGAGATCGGGAAAACTCGGGAAGGCAAGGGTTCGTTAGAAAGAGATGAAGTCTGTGATGGTGGTTAGAGAAGGAAGCGCATAAATAACAGGGAAGCTTGGTAGCAGTGCCGATGCATTGAACCTGGACGCAACTGGGAACGATGGGAGGCTCAAGCCCGATGCTGACATGTAAAGACGGTATTGGACGAGGGGTCTCTCCCTGGGTGTCCACTCCCACTTGAAAAAAAATGGTTGCTTTCAGTGCCCCACTCGATGAAAGAACACAAGCAAACAAGAGGGTCCGTGAAGACTATTAATTCCACCAAAAAAGCGTCGAGACAAAACCCAAGACTCCGTAAAAAAGGCTTGGCTGAGAGGAGTCAAACGGGGTACGACTCACATTCCCACGAGTAATTTGAGCTCCACGGAGTCAAAGTGGGCTTGCCATGTAAATAACTCAAATCGAAAACTAAGATAAATTCAGGAAGCTCTCGACTTCATCCAAAGACTTAGTTTGTCCAAGCAAGATCATCCATCATATTTTCAAGATTGGTGATTTAAGCTTTTAGGTTTCGGCTTAACTGGTCCATGGGCAGAAAAATTAAAAGGAAAAGAAGTGGGCATCAGAATTGAGGTTTCAGCTTTCAGTATCTGGTTTGGGTTCTCTCTCTCTCTCTCTCTCTCTCTCTCTCTCTCGGCGCAAAAGAAGGCGAATATTCCTCTCCAAACTTTATGCAATATCGGTGGCCCTCCCCTCCTGATTCCGACGATAACCTACTGTTGTTTATTTCTGTGGAGGGCCATCATTTCCTCTGCTTATCCACCCCCTGTTTTTGATTGTTTATTCAATCGTAACTCTTCCTTTCTATTTTCCTAAGCTTCTATTAATTTCTTCTATCAACGACACCCCAACCTCGATCATGCATTAGTGTTTCACCTAAACATAGAATAATGATCACACTTTGCACAAAGAGATGCTAGAGCGAGAAAGGGGTACATAATTCGACACTAATATTTGAATCTCCCCACAAAAATAAATTAGTAGAATCTAGAGAGGGGCATATAATTAGCATATATGTATCTTTTTTCAGACGTTGAAACAGACCAGGCCGCTCCAGTTAGTCCAAGAACTCCCTCCGATAATCCAACCAAAACCATATAGGTGAACTAAGAGAAACGAAACAAAACAAGGAAAGAAAACTAGGGAGCCATGGCCATCGTTATAAGTGATGTCGATACCAAAGAAGATAGTCTTCAGGATGAAGGTGATGGTGGCTCTGTTCATCAAGATGATGATAGCTGGTTGGAGAAGGGGAATAACATTACTCTAGGAGACCAGTTTTTGCGAGAGCGGCATTTCTCACTCTGCTAAGATCTCTTCCTTTCAGAGATCTTCCAACCCCTTCGCAGACTGAGAAGGATGAAATTTAGGACCTTGCAAGCTTTTTGGCTATCCATTCATGAGGAGGCATGATGTGCAACGAGAGCACATCATGGACATCCCGATGAGCACGAGATTTTTGACTAACTTAGTTGCTCGTTTTGCAGGAAACATAGCTTCGGAGACAATATCCAAGGCAGTTCGGGAGCGGCTAAGGACTTTACTCGGTTGTCATCCGAGAATCCTCGGCCGAGATATGGCCAGCTCGCTCAACCACGACACGCCTGAAGCGCCCGGCCGAGACACGCCCGACCCTCTCGGCCATGACACGCCCGACGACCAGCCCCACGACCACGACCCGACGACCACCCAACCCTCGGTCGTCGGCCTAGCCGAAGTCCACTAGGGCTTTGGCCCAAGAGAATAAGTGACCGACATGGAAAAACGCACAGTCCAAATCTTATGGATCGAGTGCTCGCCCATGGGCCTTAATTTCGGTCACACTTAGTTTATTTCTTTTCAGCCAGCAATTAGCCTTAGAAAAGGAAGAGAAGACAGCCCAAGAAGAGGAACGCACATTCCATAGGCGAAGGCCCACGAAGGACCACCTCGGCCGAACATTGACTGGCCCACGGTCAAGCCTCGGCCGACTAGAAGACCTTGACTAAATTACATCGGTCACTTTACTTAAATATTTAAGTAATCTGGTTATTTGGTCAAGAAAAAGGATGAGGTTCAGATTAGCACGGGTATATTTCTTAGATGGCCAAAGATCTTCCATCGGGCGCGCGTACAAGGTTGATCACCGAGCCATTGGCGAACTTCAAGGGATTTTCATCCATAAAATCCGTGAACCAGCTGTTGAATCATCAGAGGATCTTCAAGCAACAGCTTGACACAACAAACTAAAGGATTCCTTGATAATCGGACATGCACGACCACCGGTTCGGCCCATTCGGATGCGCCCACGCACAAGCACAAGAAATCATCGGACCATTGAAGAACCAGACCGTGCGCTGTTTCATGTTGACCACCGAGAAGACTTTAGAAGCCTCGGATCCAGATTGGCTCGAGCCAATCTTTCATTCGTTCGGAGCTCCGCCCACCCGACGCACCCTCTCGGTCAACCTCGGTCACCATCGATCAAGACTTCAACCCGACCATGTCAATCCTATTGAACCGAGCCTAAATTCAACCAAAGTCTTCCGAAGTTAATCCAAAGAGTTCAAGTCGTCGAAAGACTTAGCTTATTTTTCTTAGTTTTGTTATCTTTACGTTTTTGCTATTTAAGTGTAACACTTGCACTTGAATGAAATAGAGTGAATTTTTAGAGAAAAATTGTGCATTGCACCTTCTTCCCGAAAGGTTTGAAGCTCTCTCCGACGTATACTTCTCCGGTGCGTAATATCCGGTCGAGAACGTCAACCCTTTGCACGTACGATCGGTGCGTCACATCCGAGTGCGGGCGAGGTCTACCGAGGAGAATAATTTGATTGCTCAAGTATTCGAATTGCCCATCCATCCCAATACCAAAACTCGCAACCATCCCCCGAGCTATCAATCCATCCATTACCCAAAATTCACCACCTTTTCCACCTTCCGAGCCATTACCATATTTATCCGAGCCAACTCCACTTTCATACGACCAATCCTCATTATTTCCACCACAATACGCTTCCGCAACCCAACTCTACACTTCGCACGAGCCATTTTCCTGTTTGCCGCACGCGACTTTCATCCGAGCCCCGTGTGCGTGCATTCTTCCGACCTACGGTGCGCCGACCCGCAAGAAAGGCACATCAAGACACCATCTCACCATCGTCGTCTTCTTCTTCGTCTTCTTCTTGACCTGCATGACTGCGATCCTGTCGATCTCCATCCCCATCATCGACCGAGGAGCCCATCATGATGGTTTTGCCATAAATTTTGGACCAGTTGGGCACGTCCTTAGGAGCTGATGACTGCCTGGCTATGTCTAGTTCTAAGCTAGGGGATGTGGTATTGGCCTTGGGTACCATTCTTGGAGCCGTATCAGGGTGTCTCCGGGAAGCAGAAAAAGAGGAGCTTGAGGAAGAAGTGGAGGAGTGATAGCCCTTGAGCTTTCTGTTCATGCAACTCGAACCATCCATGTCCTTGGCAAAGCCCCACACATCTTCCTCAAAATCTCCATCTCTCTTGGAGATTCCATCACAGTCGCGGCTTTTGCCCCGACATCGTCGAGAATCCGGCATAGCTAAGCTGGGTGGGCTTTCACTTGCAACGCAGAAGCACTGGCAAACTAGAAACTGAGTAGAACTCGTATATAAAGACACGCTCTTTAAGTTATATCTCGTTGAAACCCATAACCATTATTGCTGGCTCCTTTGGGAACCCAAAAGGAAAAAGGTATGCAAGAGAAGAGAATAATATGAGGAATCTACGTCTCGGCCTGCGTTGTGGATACATTTTTAGTAATTCCCTCTAAAAAAGCGTTTTTCTCAAATGGGTAATATGCCTAACCCAGAAACAAGCCAAGATCAGCAAAATCGCAGATTTCAATGGTTCAGGAACCGATGAGAATGCCTCCCTACAGACGCCAAAACGCTTGTGCTTCATGAGAAGGATGGATTTCAGCTCTATGGACGTGAAAAACTGGAAGAATACGAGGGGGATTGTGCGTGAATCTCAGTCCAAACTAATCACATGCAAAAGTAGTGTTTCTCTTGATGTCCCTACAAGATGGAATTCTACTTATTTAATGTTAGCAGCAGCAGAGAAATTTGAAAAAGCTTTTGACAAGTTGCAAGAAGATGACAGTAATTATGTTCGTGATTTTATTGGTGATACACCTCCCACTACAACAGATTGGGCATATATTAGAGAAGTTGTGAAGTTTCTAAAGATTTTTTATGATATAACTGTGACTGTTTCAGCTTCTTTGCACGTTACTTCCAATTTGTATATTAGTGAAGCAATTTGAAAATGCTTATCATGGAGTATGCTGCGAGTGACAATCCATTGTTGAAGAAAATAGCTATCGGAATGGAAGGAAAATTAGACAAGTACTGGGGAAATTGTGAGAAGATTAATTATTTGATGTACTTTGTGCTTGTCTTAGATCCGAGATGTAAGCTAGAGTTTCTGAAACTGTCTTAGAAAGTTGGTTGATAATAACGTAGTAATTGAATTGGTTAGTCAAGTTTGAAATGTGATTGACAAGTTGTATCTTCAATACAATACTAATTTGGGATTTGGAAACTCACAATCGTTTTGTAGCACAAGTGTTGTGACATCTTCATCAATAAGACAAGCTACTAGTATTAGTCACAATAAGTTGTTTCAGGAGTTTTGTACTCGTCATAGTGAGTTCGATTCTGCAAATGTGAAGACAGAAGTTGACCAATATTTATCTGAAGGATTGGAATCATTTTCAAACAATCAAGATATTTTGCAATGGTGGAAAGTGAATTCATTGAAACATCCCGTTCTAAGTAAGATTGCAAGAGACATATTGGCTATTCCTATTTCCACAGTTCACTCGGAGTCAGCTTTCAGTAGTGGCGGACGAATACTTGATGCATTTCGTAGTAATTTGTCCCAAAAAACTGTCGAAGAGCTTATTTGCACTCAAAGTTGGATTCGTGAGACAATACATCTTTCAAAAAGTTTTATTGATCCGGTACATGATTTTGACATAGGTCTATTTTTATTATTCCTCATACTTTTTT
This sequence comes from Begonia fuchsioides, assembly GCA_003255005.1. Taxonomy (NCBI): domain Eukaryota; kingdom Viridiplantae; phylum Streptophyta; class Magnoliopsida; order Cucurbitales; family Begoniaceae; genus Begonia; species Begonia fuchsioides. The sequence continues at coordinate 14,714 of QAOC01034906.1, read as the reverse complement.
AGTAGTTAATATATATTTTTTGCGTTATTATTTGCTTACTTTGACATTATTTTGTAGATTTCTCTTATAATGCTACAGGTGGAGATGCTACAGGTGGAGTAAGCAGATCAATTAGAATTAGTGACCAATGAGAGCATCCACATTCGTTAGGTATATTAGATTTTTTTTCTTCATTTTATATTTTATTGTATTTTATTAATATTGTATTAGATTCTGTATTTTTTATTGATGATGAATTGTATTCTTTGCAGATGTTTAAGATAATAGAAGTTAATACATGATGGAAATTTGGAAGTTCCAACTTTATCGACTTTGTTATTTTATTTGACTTCTTAGTTTTGGACAATGTTATTTTATTTTAATTGTCCGGTTATGGTCCTTTTATGGTCCGGTTCTAGTCTTTCACATTAGAAACCGAAATTTCGTGATCCTTGTTCATGGTCCAGGTTGCTTTTAGAGATATCAAGCATAACACAGTAAAAACATTTAATTATACAGAGCAACAATTGTCATTAGACCCCTTCTTCATTTCTCTCCGTCTTTCACTCGCGAAGACCACCGGTCTTCTCTTCTTTCTTCCTTCTTCTCTTTCATTTTTTTTCGTTTTTATTAGATGAGGTAGAGGAAGAACGTCAGAAAAGAAGAGAAGTCCATCAAGTGGAGATTGATTTTAGTCGCTTGCTCGGGATTGCCGGTGACACAAGGACGGCTCAATTGACGAAGATCAAGGATCGTGGAAGGAGTTGGCTTGGAAGCTCAGAGTCTATAGCCTGGCGAGCCAGGTCGAGCTTGCCAATAATCACGAGCCCGCTTGGGCTCGACCCAAGCTCTCCTGCAAAGTTCGATCCAAGCTTGGCTCGATACTGTAACGAGTCAAGCCTGATTTGAGCTACTACAATATTGAGTCATCTGAGTAAGCTGACGAGCTAACTCGTTCGGATGTCATCTCTAAACAACTATAATAAAGTGGCTAATTGACTTTAACATGCCATTAGATACCAAGTTAGATTTTACCCAAGAATCAAACTTCTTTCTTTTCAAACAATCTCTTAAAAGACGAATTCACAAACTTATTACTTGTCACCATCAAACCATATACTATAGATAAATTTGCAGACCTATTGTATTTCTTTAGCATAATGAGTGCATCTTTACTAATTTTTATTATTCCACTTATAACAATGTGCTTTTTCTCATTAAGAGTAGTTAATGAGATCAATTTTTTTACAATTCAAGAACATTTCGTACATTACAGAGCATCCTAAAAAGTCCAATAAACATTTGGAATTCGAGGGTATCGACCTCAACTACCTCACATAGTATATTGTTACTCATTAACACAAAATCTTTGGAAGCAGTCTCAGTTGTCAAAACCACTCATTGTTTGACTACGAATTTGTCTCTGACACTGCAAAAAGATCTTCATAATAATTTTCTTCTATCCCTTAGATTTGATGTGTTGATTCTTCTTACAACATAAACCTCACTTCCTTGACTTTGACATATCCTTTTAACTATTACCTACGTGAATATTTTATTTTCATGTGAGAGCAAACTCTCTAGAAGAATTGAGCCAAAGAAAGAATCCCCAAAGATATCAAAAAAAGACTGAAAAATATCTGAAAATATCATAATTCAAAGTTGAAAACAAGATACTATCTTTATTTAAATTAAGAAATTTTCCAAATCCTAAGTACCTTTCTAAACAAATGGAGGTATATTGAGATCTATAACAAAGAGACTGAGAACCACAAATTGGGTGTGAAAAATTAGAAAATAGAATTCACAATTTATTGTAAGCGTCAATTCGAGACGAAGGATGGCGGCGGCGATCACGACAGCGAAGGAACATAATTGTGAGATCAACGACTTCCAGACGGCGAATACCATATTTCTCTCCCTTTTGCTTTTGTCTTTTATTTTTATAGATTTTATGAACTTCTGATAGTATTTGAGCTATTTTGATTTAGACGAGATTAGAAATTTTCTTATGTTGTGTTATTTAGGAAAATTACAGATTTTTAATTAGAATTTAGTTTAATAATTTTTTATATATCTTTGTGCATGCTTAGATATCATCTATGACATCACAATAAAATGTCATTATGTGATTGTTGAGACGTGTATTAAATTCATTAAGTGACTATATCGAGTGACATGGTTTAACTAGAAGTCTTTTCGTAATGTTTATTCCAATCTAGCCTAGTTAAAAAAGAATTTGTTTTTAAACCCTGAATCTTGAGAAACATCTCATTTCTTATAAGTTTAAGTCGTAGGTGTGAAAAAATTAATCGAGAGACAAGTCATTCCCAATTCATTAGTGTTCTGACCATATCTAAGTAATGTTGTAACAACCATTGCAATAGATGAAGTTGTTCAAGTAATCCAAATTTTCTAGAAAAGCATAATCGAGTCTTTATTAAATTCTCAATTCAAACACAACTTTTATGTTATGCATTTTTTATTTTAGTATTTATTTAGATTAGAATCAAAAACAAAAAATCCGAACTTTATTTTTTTAGTATTTCACAACTATTTTATTGATTGAAGATTGACTTTTCCTTGTGATATCGATATTGTTTTACTATAATCAAGATGTGTACTTGCATTTTAGCGACTACATCTATGCGCAACAAAGTTTTTGGTGTCATTACCTAGGATAACAAAATTTTTAATTTTTGAAATATCTGTAAATATACTAACTTTTTTTCTTTTATTTTTATTCTTTTTATTCCTATATACTTGTCACATTTTTGGTGAGGAACTAACAAATAAAGAAAAAAAAAAAGATATATTAGTGGGACGACAATTGAGGATCCAATCCCAACAGATATTTAATATCAAATTCATATGATATATATGTGAAAAAGATAAGAACATAGACATTGTTTCAAAAGCAATTTACTTGTTAGTTGTATCTTCCAACATAATATCTCCAATTTTCCCATAAATCTGCTATCCTTTCTAGTTCAGAACGTCCTAATGCAAACGTATCATAGACAGATTTGTACGATCATTCCAAATGTTCTCATCTTCTCATGACATCTGCATTTTATCATGTCCAAATAACATGTCGTCCAAATCTATGTTCGCCGATACATCTCGTATCTTCACCTGCTAACAAAAACTTGTGTTCCAATCACTCAAAAAATACTGATTTAAACAAAATATTTGATTCCCAAATATTATACTCAAAACTTGAAGCCAAGAAATAATATCTCAAATCAAAATAAGCTCCAAAATAATTAGAATAAATTCATTCAAAATTTTAGAATATTCTATCGACCAAAAAATTCAGAGTAAAAATAATCTTAATCAATAATAGGTTGCCATAAATTGAAATATTACCTGAACCAATATCGCCTAAAGTAAAAAATTCAAGATAACTTGAAATAATTCCATTGAAACAAAATAGTTTTGAGTCGAAATATTTTCAACAAAACTAAGTTGTAAACTTAACCCTTGTGATTTTTTTTCACGTTTCACCGAGAAAATTTCTATTCTTGATAAATCCTTTCTTCATAGGGGTAGAAATTGGTCGGTCCAAATCAAGAAACTGAACCGAGCAATCATTGCGATTTGATTTCAATTTCATTAGAGTTAAAACCAAAATTTGCATCAAATTGAATAAAAACGTTTCACCAACGGTTTCTGTTTGGACCATGTTGACCATCGCTAAAATCGAAGTTAATTTTAAAAAATCAAAAATTAAAATTGAATTCTTAAAAGTCTATAAAATGCATTTAATAAAACATTAGAGATAAAGATAAAAATTCAAAATTCAAAATTGAAACTTAAAAGTCTAAAACTTTAGAAAGTTAAAAAGCTAAAAGTATACGTGAAAAAAAAAGTTAAAAATTGAATACAAACTATAATTGAATAAAAGATTGAAGTAAATTTCAAACTCATCATTTATTGTGTGATACTCTAAATATTAAATAAATTATAAGAAAATTTAATCCAAACTATCAACAAATGAAACAATTATCGACACATCAAAAGCCCCAAAAAGCCAAACATCGAATACTCAAATTGAAATTAAAACAAAAAAAAAAAACTAAAATGATATTGAATGGAACAAAAAAATTAAAGTTTTAGTTTGTTCAATTTTGGTTTTCTAAATCTAACACGGAGCTGAGTTGGGTCTAACCTCGATCCACCTCTATTTCTTTGTTATGATGAAGTGGGGAGTGGTAGGGACTCAACCAAAACCAAAAGAGAATTGATTTCTCTCGCTTCCTCGCACGAACTAGTTTCTTTTCTCTTTCAGAAGCGCACATACACCCGAGAAGAAAAATAACATACGTAATCCTTAATGAAGGTGCAATGAGATGGCTTAAACATAAATATTAAGAAAAAAATTAAAATCTTAATGCTGATATATCAGCTTGACGTAAGCTACCTAAAATTTGAGTGTTATCGAATTCTAATATTTAGTTTACACTTAAAAAACAAATGATAAAATAGAAAAAAACATTATTACATGTGAGAAAAAGATCTCTCAATGCTGATATACACATGTGAATCACGATCATATTATATGTCTTTATTAGAAATTATTAGTTTTCTTTTTTAAATTTAGTAGCAGCAGAAATGCGATGCTGGTTGGTTCATGGTTGTGAGGAGGAAAAAAAAACGTTGTTTTCAAGTTCTTGAAAAACCCTCGAAGCCGGAGAGAATTTCACGGGAGAACCAATCAAAGCCGACGACGCTGCCAGAATGGTTATCGGGGGTCGGAAAGCTCTGCAACTCCGGCACATGGAGCATTGAATCCGACCAGCTATCGTTTTTCGGTCCCACTTCTTGCTCTAAAAAGCTCTGAAACTGAAATGTCATTTTATCATCGTTTTCTTCTACGTCTTCAAGTACTTCTCTATGTCCTTCTTCTAGTTGAACAAGCCATGGAATTTCCTCAAAAGATGGATCCGACTGATATTCGACGAGACCCGAAATTTTACTCTCCGGCGAGCCATAACCGGAGATTTTAGCGATCTCCGGATCGTAAATTGACCCATCGTTCTGGAAAAAATTGGCGAAGGCTGCAGCGACATCGATATCAGATCCTGCAGTGGTCCGATCATGGAGAGCGATTTCGTCATTTTCCGGCTGACAAGTGTGATTCAAAGCAGACGAGAAGGCATCATGAGCGTTCCTCACTGATTTTCCCCGGCGACTTTTACGGCAACCACCACCGACGGGGACATTCCTCAAGGATCCACCTTCGGTCCAGTATCTCCTACAGCCTTTGCAGAAGTACCTGGGCTGAGAGAAACTGTAATTGTTGTAATAGCAGAATTTTGTGTTTGCAGATGAGCAACGAGGGCAGTTAGGAGCCATTTCGACACTGGTTTTCCACCTTCTCTCCATTGCCAGCGAGCTCTGGTGGCGGTCCTGGTGATCCGCCATTGCTGTGAACATCATTTCATCGAAGACACCGGCTCTTCAAAAGGGATTTCGGGAGTAGAATTTCTGGGCTTTGTTTGTCTTGCAGTTATAGAAGATGGGAACGTGGGCGGTTGGGGAGGCGTACGGGCCAAGCAAGGGCGAAAGGGGGTCATAATAGATAGCGACCCCAAGCCTATATGCTTCACTAGTGGTGTGATTTGAGCTAGCCGGCTCGCTCGGCCGGCTCGGCCGGCTCGGCTTTGTAGCAGTCCGAGCCCGACTCGTTTTGCTACAGTGACGAGCCGAGTCTAGCTCGAGCCCGGCATGTCGGCTCGCTCGAACTAGCTCGATAGGCTCGAAATAACCGGAGTACAGTCGACACTTAGTGTAACAGCGGTCGACACTTAATCAACATTTTAATTTTTGTGGGTCGACCGCATAAGAAGGTGTCGACCGCTATATGTTCCAGAATGTTTTAGGTGTCGACCATGTTTATATATGTCGACCGCAAAATATTTATCGTAAGTGAAAGTTTCGACCGTAGATAGCGAAGAGTCGACCGGTAGACGACGAAGTGTCGACCGACGTTGTAACGGCTAGAATTTTCATATTCAACGGTAACATCCGGTCGACCTTGGAAATACTACAGGTCGACCAGAGGTAGCTGTTATGAGGGAATTCTATAAATTATATGAGTTACCCAAAAATTTCTTATGAATCCACCACTATCACAATGAATCGACATTACAAAAAATATCGCGAGCACTAGCACTCGAAAGATCGTATGCAATTGCAATTAAACACTTTTGGTACCGGAAATTTTGTTTATTCGCATGATAGAATGCGAGAAGGTGCTGCAAAATATGTGACACAACGAGAGTTACCTCTCTCAATGTTTGATCACGAGGGAACCGTATTGGAACGCCCGACAACAAGAGTATCGAGAATTTTGATTGTTAAAGATGGCATGCAACGAGAGTATCGAGAATTTTGATTGTTAAAGATGACATGCAACGAGAGTATCGACAACAAGAGTATTGCACAACGAGAGTTACCTTTCGTTTATTTGCCATATTTTAAATTTGATTGTTAAAGATGACATTCAATTTGTAGCACCGCATATTGATGTAATTAGATGTACAATTTCGTTTATTTCTTCGTCAAACGCCTGACAACAAGAGTATCGAGAATTTTGTAAAGAGGCTAATCTCAAATCTAGAAAACTAAAAACCGATGTTTCAACTTTGTGGAACTCAACATATCTAATGTTAGAAAATGGTAGACCGCATTGGAACGTCATTTGTGATTTTATTAGTCAAAAGACACAATGTTTTACTTTGGATATTTGTAGTTGTGATATGGCTAATCTGTTTCTCGAATTTTTGCAACCACTTTTTGAAGCCACCAAAGAATGTTCGGGAATTTTTTATATTTACTTTTGAAAGATACAAAAAAATTGATGCATTTAATGAAATCGTAACTTCAATAGAATTTAAATTTTATAAATATTAGCTTCAAGTACCTTCTATTTTTTCATATGCTAGTATTATGCATTCGAAATATAAAATCAATGGCACGAAATTGATGCTTGATAAAATTTCGGAGAACATAGGTTTCGCCTTCGTATGCAGTCCAAACACATTGCGTAGTGACCTTGCTACTTTGTTTGGTACTTACCAAACTAGATTTTTCGGTGCACGAGCTCATACTTCGTCTGATGTGGCATCGACGTCGGGTGGTAGTTGGAGGTGCCGACCGTAGTGATACATGGTGTCGACCGCATAGCTACATGGTGTCGACCGCAGATCCACTTGGTGTCGACCGGATGAATACAGTGTCAACCGCATATATACGAAGGTGCCGACCGCACCTTCGCCAGGACGTTGGAAGTGTCGACCGTATACCAAGGTTTCGATCGCAGCTCATACCAGAGCGTTTTATGGTGTCGACCGCAAACTAAGGTGTCGACCGCAGATTAATACAGAGCGTTTTATGGTGTCGACTGCATATGATGTTATCGACCGTCAGTTCAAGATGTCGACCGCATAGTAACTAGGTATCGACCGTCAGTTTAAATCGGATGTTATATATGTTGAATGTTATTGATTCGATGTTTCGATGCTATTGTTTTCGTGTTTCTTAGGCATAATGGAGGCGATACATACAAATGTTATCATGCAAAAAAAATTTGGATTGAAGAAAACAATAAGCATAAATTTTTCATCAAAATTTAAAATTACATAATATAGAAAGTTATAAAACTTAAATATACTAAAACAAAATTTCTATGTTGGGTTCGTTTGGCTCGGCTCGAGCCAAATTTTTTTGAAAAAAACTCGACCGAGCCGGCTCGAATAGGCTTGACAGGCCCGGCTCGTTTGGCTCGGCAGACTCAACTTGTTTGGCTCGGCAGGCTCGACGAGCTGGGCCGGCTCGAGCCAGCTCGATTCTTCACACGAGATGCGTGAAGTCACCCAGATCTTTAAAAATTAAACATTCAAGTACTATTTTGAAAAAAAATAAATTTTCAACTTAACTAGGAGGGGCAATCTCATTGGTTCCACCCACAAATTGCTTGGAACAGAGCATTTGGGTATGATCAGATGTCTTTCTGAATAACGAAATGAACTCGACTTACGGAAAATAAATATTTATCTGATTAGTTTGACTTTGATTCTAATTTTAAGAATTCAACTTGTCCAATCCCACGCAAATTGAATTTTACGAATTCTCAAACCAACCCATGCAAATTGAATTTTTATTTGAATCTGAATTAAAATCACTCAAAATTTGAAGTCAGTTTTATATCGGATCGATTAATTAATAAGTTTGAATTTATATCTAGTTTCAAACCATGCCAATTTCTTTCAAAAATATTGACTCGACATGGGAGATCCCATTCTAATTAATAATGTAGACATAACATTAATTTTTTGCTAAATACTATAAAACATCAAATTTTTCTCTCAATGAAGATTTCCTATTATCTCGACTCAACCCTAATTCGAAACCAGCTAAGAACTCATTCGGGTGAATCGACTTGAGATAAAACAGTTGCAGAAATGAAAAATCTATGTCAATTTTTATTGGAGGAAAGTAATACATCCCTACCTAAATGAAAAATCACGTCAAAAACTTAGGATGGACCTAACCTCCAAGGCAAAATACATGGTTCAAGGAGCATGGCTTTCGGCACTGGGCAGTCCTCGGTACGATGCACTTGTTTACTGCGCGGGATTAACGATGAATTATAAATTGATATTAACTATAAGTTTAAAAATTGTAGCATTAAACTGCTTATCCTAATACATCCCGAGTCACTATTAACTTAGTGTCTGAAAAAGTCGTTAAAATTTGACGGCAAAAACGAAAAAAAGATGGAGGATTGATGAGGTGGGTGGATATAAGTCGCAGTCACGAATGGACGTGTTCAGATCATGTGGTGGTTCCCCATCACTTTCCCTAACTACGCGAAGCACGTGATCATTGCCTTCAACGTCTCTTTACTCACCATTTCTCTCTCCCACCGGTTCTGTAATAAATCACAAATAATAAGCATATCTAAACAATCTGGAAAGCGAATAATTCAAATGAAAAAACAATTGGACCCCAGGATTAATTTACGTACAAAATTACGACATAATTGATTTTTAAGATATACGAAAAGAATTGTCGAAATTTTATTTGTGATCTCTCTCAGTCATAGATTATTACATTTACAATCAATTACATACACACTCTTATATTAGTGCACAAACTGCAATTCATGTGCCGCAATGTAGCATTATATATAATTGATGTGTCGAATGTCTATTTAATAATTAAGTCCTATGAAAATTTTGTATCGAACATGGGTCGTCCCTCCGGTTGAACGAGGACCATAGTTCCTGAATTTCTATGCGAATCAAGATCGATAAACGGAAGTTTTCCAATTATTAACTCAAACCTATTGTCGAACCACACTCAGGAGGTACTTAGGGTGGAACGGCCGATCTGGTCTTTCAAAATAAAGTGATAGATGGAACTGCTATTAAACGACTTATTAATAGAATAATAGACGAGTTTAAAAATCAAGAAAAAGAATAAAAATAAGAGAAAAAGTTGAAAAATACATATATTTACATGACATACTTATTAGTTGACTAAGGTTGAAAAAATTGGTTAAAATTAGTAAATCCTTATAGTATTTGGAATGCTTGGTTAGTTTTTAAAGACAGAATAATTCATCCTTATAGTATTTTGAAGCGTGTGTTTGACATTTGATGAAGGTCCATCCATGTCAATGTGGTTGCGTCGCTCGTCATAGTTTAAAACCCCAGATCAAAGCACAAACACACATGTTTTATGAAGATGAACAGTCGTGTTCTCATGCTATGGAAGATCAAATGCTATGGAAGATCAAGGTGATAATTTCCTAGCTATCGAAAATGCAATCATTCATGCACCTCTCTCTTGTCTTATCTTGTCGCGATATCTACATGGTTTTTACGTTCTTAATCGATGTATTTAATTTGATTAATAGAATCTACCAAACATGGAAAACTAGACCATCAAATCAAATTAAATACTATCTTTTCGATATTTGAAAATCAAATTCTGAAGTTTAAAATGAATTTACTGCAAATCTTGTTACGTTATGCAAGTGTCTGCACCGTTAAATTCATTGCCAAGGATGCTGCATCACGGGATAGGTCGGGTATGGTGCAAGGACCGTCGTGTTTCATTTTATTTAGCTTTAAGTGCTAAAATTTGATTTTTTAAATTAATAATTGAAAATTCAATAATTTTTTAAGTATTATAATAAATAATAAGAAAGAGGTTTTGGATTGAATGGGGATTGGGGATCAACGCAGACGCTGCCCATGGCTATTACAGGCTTACAGCGCAGCGCAGGCCAAGCCTTTCTGGACCGGCCACCAGGGTACGAATGGGCCTACGCCGGTATACTGCTTTTTCGTTACTTATTTTTTTTTTATCGTCCTCCATCTTTCTAGTTTAATAAGTGAAGTAATATCAGATAAATAAATTAGTGGTGTCAAACGAGCGAGTCGGCTCGCCGGCTCTGTACTGTAGCAGTCCGAGCCCGGCTCGTTTTGCTATAGTACCGAGCCCGGCTCGTTTTGCTATAGTACCGAGCCGAGTCTAACTCGGTAAAAAGCTCGAGCCTGTTCCGAGCCCGAAAGGTCGGCTCGCTCGAGCTGGCTTGGAACTCGGAAACACCGAGCCAACCGATTCGGCTAGCAAGCCAACTCGCGAGCTGGCTCGGTAGGCTCGGAATACCTAGAGTGCGGTTGACACGTAGTGTAACAGCAGTCGACACTTAATCGACATTATAATTTCTGTGGGTCGACCGCAAATAGCAAAGAGTCAACCGAAAAACGACAAAGTATCGACCGACGTTGCATAAATGGTCGACTGGTACAATGTAACGGTTAAAATTTTCATATTCAACGGTAACATCTGGTCGACCTGAAAAATAATGTAGGTCGACCGGGGGTAGCTGTTATGATAGAATTCTATAAATTATAGGGAATCAATTATAAGGTTAGCTGATAATTTCTTACCTGAAACTTTCTATGCAAATCACTCTCAAGTCAACTCGCTCAAAAACTTTCTAGCTGTTGATCGTTCTACGCTTCCATTAACAATCATCAACAAATCGGTGAACGATATTAAAGTACAGTTTTTTTTAAAACACTTCATTGTTTATTATGGATTCACCGCCGAAATACGTAGAATTTGAAACGTTTCCGTCTTCTGACGATGAAGTGCAAGAAGTTGCACCTATGAATCTGGCATTTTTCGTCGAATTGACACACACATTTGCACAAGCATCCACGTCTGCCCCTCGATCCAAGAAAGCGAAAACGTCAGAAGTATGGAAACATTTTGAAATCGTAGAATTGAACGTATGAACGAAAATAGAAAATAGGGCACAATTAAATTATTGTGTCAAGCATTATGCTTATGAATCCACAACTAGCACTAGGGGTGGGCGAATCCGACCCAACCTGACAATCCGATCCGATCTGATCGGATCGGATCGGATCGGACAAGGTATTCGGTAAAGGTATTGAAAATTCAATCCGATTGTCGGGTTGTTGTCGGATTCGGATCTTATCGGATTGAAATCCGATAACATCCGAATCCGACCATCGGATTTAATCGCCCACCCCAGTTCAAACGTCGTCTTCATTCTTCCCACCTTCGATTACCCTAAAACTGTCTGCAATCGAATGGGCCTTTTCTTCAGATGCGAAAAGCTTCTCCCCCATTCAATTTTCTTTGTCATTTCTGCAACCCCAGCAGAGATAGGGTTTTGTAGCTCTTCAAGGCCAGGAAACAGCATGGGCCATGGCGCAGAGTCCTCTCGCTTTCCCTTCGGACGCCACAGTCAAACGACCTTATCCGAAAGCAACGCAGGAAAAAAAACTAGAGGAGAGAGAAAGCGATAGAGAGAATGTAATCTCAGTCGTGAATATGAGGTTTTTTTTTTAAGAAATATCGGTGTACGATATGTTTTTCAATTTTCAATCGGATGTGATCCGATCCGATCCGATCGGATCGTGTTGGATTCGGATCGGATCAGATTCGGGTGTTTTTGTTTAAAAGGGGTTATCGGATCAGATCCGATAACCCGATAAAATTTCGGATTGGGAGCAATCGGATCGGATCCATCCGATCCGATCCGATGCCCACCCCTAACTAGCACAATGAATCGATATTACAGAAAATATCACGAGCACTTGCATACGAATGATCGTATGCAATTGCAATTAAACACTCTTTGGTACCAGAAATTTTGTTTATTCGCATGATAGAATGCGATAAGGTGCTGCAAAATTTGTGGCACAATGAGAGTTACCTCTCACAATGTTTGATCACGAGGGAACCGTAACATTTATACAACAATACGTTAATCCAAGTTTTAAGCGAATTCCTCGTAGTACATTCTGAGGCGACATAATAAAATTGTATGAGAAAATAAAAAATGACTTGCGTATTTTATTTTCGCATGCGCTCACGATGTCAATATGTATTATTTCTAATTTGTAGAGTGCACCCAATGCACTCGGCTATATTGTTGTGACTTCGCATTTCATTGATGCGAATTGACAACTTAATAAACGCATTTTAGGTTTTCGGAGTTGCGAATACTCTCATAGTGGTATCACAATTTATCGATACATTGTTGGTATTCTACAAGAATACAATATAAGAGATAAAATTTTTAGTATTACGTTAGATAATGCTTCCGCTAATGATGTTTATGTTAATTAATTTAAAAAATATTATCATTTTGATAGTACTCAGTCTTTCATGTTTCATATGCGGTGTGCTTGCCATATTTTAAATTTGATTGTTAAAGAATGCATGCAATTTGTATCACCGCATATTGATGCAATTAGATGTGCAATTTCTTTTATTTGTTCGTCAAACAGCCGACAACAAGAGTATCGAGAATTTTGTAAAGCGGCTAACCTCAAACCTATAAAACTAAAAACCGATGTTTCAACTCAGTGGAACTCAACATATCTAATGTTAGAAAATGCTAGACTGTATTGGAACGTCATTTGTGATTTTATTAGTTAAAAGACACAATGTTTTACTTTTGATATTTGTAATTGTGATATGGCTAATCTATTTCTCGAGTTTTTGCAACCATTTTTTGAAGCCCCAAAGAATGCTCGGGAATTTATTATCCGACTACGCATCTTGTGCTTCTGTGGTTCATAAGATTGACTTCTACTTTTGAAAGATATAAAAAAATTGATGCGTTTACTGAAATCGTAACTTCAATGGAATTTAAATTTCATAAATATTGGTTTGAAGTACCTTCTATTTTTTTATTTGCTAGTATTATGCATCCGATATATAAAATCAAGGGCACGAAGTTGATGCTGGATAAAATTTCAGAGAACCTAGGTTTTGCCCCCGTATGCAGTCCAAACACATTGCGTAGCGACCTTGCTACTTTGTTTGGTACTTACCAAACTAGATTTTCCAGTGCACGAACTCGGACTTCGTCCGATGTGGCATCGACGTCGGGTGGTAGTTCTGGTTTCGGAAGACCACTAAATGCTATGGATGCCATTGACGCCAAACTAGAAAGCGATGTGCATTCATATGCTTTTGATAAAAGTGAACTCGACGTGTATTTGGAGTCTCGAGTTCAAATTTCTTGAGACGAGGCATTCGACATATTGGGTTGGTGGAAATCCAACGCAGTCATGTATCCCGTGCTCTCGAACATGACACGGGATTTACTAACACCCTGTAACAACCCTCGTTTATTTTAAGAATTATGATTTTAAAATGAAAGTGTTTAAGATTTTTCTTTAGGAATAATTGGAAGAATACTTTGTCTGGGGTGTATCACACCGTGCACCGGCCCAAGTGTTTGAGTTTGATTGGTGTTTGTTTGAAGTTCATTGTTTGATGATTGCTAGGTTTAAGTAAGAGTAATGTAGTAAGTTGGGTTAAATATACTAAAGGATTACCTTAAAAGTAAGTTTCGGTCGACACAACAAATAAACGGTCGACACAAGTTGCTCTCGGGAAAAGATTGGGTCGACACAATAGACGAGCGGTCGACTGAATACCTCTCGGGAATTTCTTCGGTCGACCATTGTGTCGACAAAAGTTGACCATGTGTCGACATAAGTTGAAAAGTCAGAAAATTTCAAGAATTCTGATTTGTGGACATAAAAGGAATATTGATTTTATTTAATAAAGGATGTTAAGTGGGTCTTGGCTGGCATTTTCCCTCCCAGCCACGATCTTCCTCCCCCTCTTTCTCCCTAGGTTTCGTGCTCTAAATCAAAGGAGGGTGAGATTGAGATAGAGAAAGAGTTTTGTGAGGAAAAAAGAGTGAGAAAGTGAGGGACTTCAAGAGAAGTGAAGTGAAGAGCTTTGATATTTCGTGGAGGCTTAAGCTCAAGGTATTTTCATATCCTTTAAAGTTCTTGTACGTTCAATAATGATAAAAGGATGATGTTGGTTGAATTAGTGGATAAAAATGAAGGAGTTCTTGTCAAGTGTTTCGAAATCAGTTATTTACGTACAGGGTTAGAGTTTTTGGAGATTCGGTCAAATTTTGTTATGAATATGAGTTTATGTCCTTCATAAGAGTTATAGTAGACCTTTAGAGTAATCTATAGTCGTTTGAATCACTCCAATTGGAGCTTTGTAGACAACGTTATGAATGTTACAAGTTAGTAGACAGAAACTGGGAGAGCACCGGTCGACATATTATCAACCGGTCGATACAAAATAACTCTTTGTAAATAATTCGGTCGACCGCATGAATAAGCAGTCGACACATTATG
>QAOC01034893.1:0-19118 GCA_003255005.1 Begonia fuchsioides | reverse complement strand
GAATCTTATCCGAGAATGATCCTGAAACAAAATTTGTAGCCAAAAGGGTGAGTGACTACTTTCAGTAGGAATTTTATTTTTATTATAAAATTATAAATAAATAACATGTTAAAACATGTTTAAACAGAATTTTGAACAATTCGTAAATATGTAAATGAACACGAGGTGAAATATAAATAATGTGTATACATCCACTCTAAGGTGGTGGCAATCATAAAGTAAATGCACAATGAGATGCAGTGCAAATGATGTGTAACTCCACAGTGGAGACTCCACTCTAAGGTTGTGGCAACTATAAAGACCCGGATCTGGTTTAGGGATTCGACCCAAGGGTAGGCTTAGCCGTCCCTATTAACCATTTGTGCACAATGTTCAATGATGAATGTGCAATGCATATGATGCGTATGTTCAATAACAATAAATTACAATAATAATAATAATATAAATGCAATTTAAACATTTAAAGTTAGTATGTATATATAAGACCCCTACCTTTTTAATTCCTTGAAAAGTTAGGTCAGAATCAGGATTTTAGGTCGAATTAGGGAATCTTGTTTCTCCCGCACCGTGCTCGTTTCAATATCGTTAAACTCTTCTATAATATCCCAAGTACAGTGTATAAGAGAAGAGAAATGAAAACCGAGCGAAAAGACAGAAAAACGGGCCAAAACGGCCACGGGTGCCGCGGCTCGGTTCGGACCGAACCAGTCAACTGTTGACCTGGTCAACGGTCAAGGTTGACCCGGTTCATTTTGGTTCGATCTGATTCGATTCAGGCCGATTCAATTTTGAATTAACTTAGTTCGGTTCGAATCCAATCAATTTGATTCGAATCGAACCGGTCCGGTTCGAACTGGTTGACCCGACGACGCCCGTAAATCTCACGCGCCCGCGCCCTGCCGGTGCCGATTCCGGACTCCGTTCCGGCCGATTTCCATACCAAAATGTTCCTCTCGACGAGATGAACACATCCACACCAAAAATTGCGAGAAAAACTAAAATTTGAAAAACCGAAACCAAAACCCCAACTCTCGGTTTTTCTCAGATTTCTCAAAAAATAAGGGCTGACCTTGGAAACCGCTTTAACAGACTTCTTCCTCTAGTGGAGACCGATGTAAAGACACTTGAATCGTCGAAAACGATGAAGAATCGACGAAAATCGCTCAACCTCTCTCACGGTTTCCCTCTCTCGATTTCCAGGCGGTGGTCTCGTACAGGCAATTCCTCTTCTCTTCTTATTACATATAATATAAATAATATATATTATATTATATTAGAATTAAATAATATATTATAATAATATGAAATTATATTATCAAAATCGATCGGATAACTATTAAATTTCCAAATCAATCTTCTCGTCTTTCTCGTCAATTATCCGAAATAACTATGTTTCCACATAACTGGAAAAATTGACTTATTCCTCACCGTCCAAAATTTACGAAACGTAAATCAACGGTTCGATCGAACTTCAAATTATTGACTGAGAATATTCAACGTTACAAGTAACGAAACCCGACAAATTACTGGTAAAAAATCCAACATACGACTAGTCAACAAACGCGAAAAATTTTCCTTGAAATTCAGGATTTAAAATTTTGGGTCCTTACAGTTAGCTTGGATGTTGACACCTCATGCTTGAAGCTCCACATCACACATGACCTTCCACCTTTCATGTTGACCTATTTGATAAGGGAGTGGGGGTTTTCGGCTTGCAGCCTTAACCATGACAGAGCTCTCCCTCTCCCAAAATTCTCTCAGGTCTAGTGTGAGAAAATTAGGGTTTTGTGATAAAAGTGTGAAGTTTTCATGTTTTGTACAAGAAAATTTAGTGTTTAAGGGTTAGAAATGCAAGGAGAAGGGGAAACCACAAACTTAAGCTTGAGGTATGAAGTTTATTATTCAGCAACATCAAATTTTATTCTAGGTTAGATTATATGAGATGGAAATGGCGTTATAAGGTTAAAAAGGAATGAAATTGTAAAGTTAGTTTATGGGTATACAATGTTTTTGGTAATGTTACCCGGTTTCTGGAATATGAAATTTACAAAGTCTTCGACTTACAATTTGGTCATGATCTCTTCTAATAAAGTGTAGCCAACATTCTAAGGTTTAGATGGGTACCTTATTCGTTCTGATCCGATTAGTTTAGCGAAAGTTGTATATATCGGAAGTTGAGGTAAAAACAGGGTATGAACTAATATGGTCATGTTATACCCGATTTTAAAGATGTAGAATTTATGAGACATGTAAGTGAGAATCTGATCACAACGTCTTCTAAAGAAATGTAGTAGACATCTTAAGTATGAATTTGGTACCTTAAGTGTTTTGATCAGAGTTCTGTAGCAAAAGTTATAAATGCCAAAAGTTTCTGATAAAATAAAGTATTACGAGTTTTGCTTATATTATTTTATTTTATGACGTTAAGGTATATAAACAAGCTCATTGGATTCTTAAGGATTCAGAATACTAAGCCTAAGCTAAGGAGATCAAGTAAGTAAATCATTGACTGTCTTTGGCCCCTTATGGGACTATATCACAAAGAATGAAGTTAAGTATGAGTAATCTATTTAATTAATAATTATAAGTATATTAATAATAATATTTTGTTGGGGTGTATCGCACCGTACACCGACCCAAGTGATTTGGGTTTGATTGGTGCTTGATTGACATTGTTCGATGTTTGATGTTTGATGTTTGATGTGTAAATTGCTTTATGAGTATAATTATGCTAAGAAAGTCTATGAATGTCATTCATGTTATTGAGAGACGCTTGCTTATTTTACGTTTGCATATGATTGAGTTATTTTTAATATGTCATGCATATGTATGCTCATGATCATGCTCATGCATCAGGTTTTAAGAAAAGAACGAAAATGTTTTCCATGCATGTTTTCAAAATGTCATCCAAGCGGATGTCGGGATGGTATGAGACGTCTCCGGCATTCGATGCATTAATGTATGTAAAGTTGAAACAATGGGATGAAGCCACTGGGTGGTAAGCTTGGTCGATAAGGCTAAGTGATGCCACGAGGTGGTACCCGAAAATGTGATGGACCTTGGTGGAACCACGGGGTGGAGCTTTTGATCAGGGCACACGGGTGAAAGTCGGGTCGAGAGGGCCTCAGCTTTTCGGGTCGAGAGAGCCTGTGTTTTCTGGGTCGAGAGGGCCTGGGGGCTACCTGGTGGGGTCTGTGGTCAGGGCGGTCACAGGGTGGAAAGCCAGGTCAAGTAAACGAGAACGATAAAGAACAAAATGAATTGTATGTATTTACAAAAGCACGAGCATGTTAGGCATGTAAGTTTATGAGATTTCTTACTGAGCTTTAGGCTCATAGGTTATGCTTTGTGATGTAGGTGATGAAGATGAAGGTGAGGGGCTTAGCCCTCTCTGTTTGATGTGACAATCANAATGAATAATACATAAGATTGAATAAATAATTTTTTTAATAATTTATATAAATTAAAATAAAATTCAATTAAAACCTTTATGTGGGTTTTTCAGAATCCAAGGCTCAAATAATTCAATAATTTCGAATAATTATTAAGCCCAAAATTTTTTTATGTCGAGACCTGAATAAGAAATGTCCAAATATTTGGAAGTTTGTACACAAGAACTAAGCCTTTAGAAAATTTTCTACCCTTCTCTTCTTTGAAAAAACAAAGCTATTCCTGAAAAAATGTCCAATTCGCTATCTTTTTCATTGAGCCATTTATCGAACTTTTGGTGCCCAAAATTTTGGATTAACTAAAATGACTAATGATATTAAGGCTTTTATCTACGAGCATCTCATTCTATGATTTCCATCCACCAACCATATGCTTTCAAGCCTAAAATCTCAATCACACCACATACACAATTCCACCACTATTCAAACTAGGCTTACCACGAAAATAATTTCTCTTACGATAGATATACCCCGAAAATTACAAGCTAATCACAATGTCTCATTCAACACTACAACAAAGAAATTGATGAATCTTTGCTTACCAAAATAATGACCTTCAATTTTATTTTGATTTCTACTTCTCGTTGGTATTCTCGAGTGCTCTAGTCCAAAGTCGAAGTTTATGGTCCTTCAACCACATCCAGATTGACAGTATTCATAAGAAATTAGAATTCTCTAATGGCAAAATTAAGAGAGTAGGTTTTACCTTTTTATAGCCTTAGAATCTCCTCTACTTAGTTCTCCCTAATGAGTGATGTGCCATTGAAAACCAAGGTTGATGGGATAAACCCTCGTAGAAGGATGAGGGCAAAATCTAGGGCTCAGAATTTTTTCATCAATAACAAAGGGATTGTGCAGGTTTAATGAGGGAAGGCTACGATTCGGTTACAATCAATTTCGTATAAGTAAGCCTTTAACATTTGGAAAATCAATTAGAGAGAGAGGAGGAGGAGATACGATGGCGAACAAAGAGGGATCGAGGAGAACAGTTCTTTATTACGAAAAAGGAAGGAGACAGAAAGACACTGGAGAAAGTGGGTGAGGTGTAAGAGAGAGAAGAGAAGGTTAAGAAAAATGAAATTGTTTTAGTTTTTTATTTTTTTATTTTTTTATTAGTTTTTCGTTGGGGCTTTACATTGTGCATGTGCAAAAACCTGAATTTTTAATTAGCAGATTTTACAAATAAATTTTTGCAAAGTTTATCTAATTATTTGTCGCATCCAAAATACTAATTTGTCGTATGTGCCACGTTTGATGACTTGGTCAAATGTTTAAAATCTAAGTGTCATGGGTTGAAATTGGACGATTATTTTCGACTACTAGGTAAAAAGCAATTTTACAACGGTCATGTGCACATGTTTGTGCGGAAGTTGGTCGGGAAAACATTAATTTGAATCGGAGATTAAAAACTTTAAGTGGTTAAATATTATGTTTTATTATTATAATATAATATATTGATACATAATTAGAAAAAAGAGGAAGAACTCCTTGCGTACCCCAAAGAGAGAGAGATAGAGAAAAAGAGAGAGAGTCAACAATGGCGAATGACAACCGACTGGCTGGGAATGAGCACCAAAACATTTGTGGTGACGAGCTTGACACCATTAAGGAGGAATCGTTCAAGGTTAGTGAGTATTTTAGTTGTTTTTTTTTTAGAAAGACACAGCCCACTAGGTTTGTCCTAACCGACCGACCCTGGTGGGCTGACTACAGCTGAGTCGACGGATTGGACTCAACTGAGAGGATGGAGCATAACTTCACGTCTGTCCACATTCCTAGAAAGTTTCAAGTAGCAATTGCAGCTCACTATCTGGAGACGAAGGCACGAGACTAGGGGAATACGGTGCTTTCTACCTTGCTTGCTGCAGATCCAATGAAGTGGAAGGACTTAACACTTTATTTAAGGATTCAGTTCTATAACAATAGATATCGTGACGCTATGATCCATGCCTTTTCCGATTTAACACACAATGCAATGTCTGCTGAGGAGTATAACGACCATTTCTCTAGGCTCATGCCCCATTCTAAAGGAACCTTGGAGTATGAGTTACTGTGCAAGATTGAGTCTGTTATGAGGCATAAATTGAGCCAGGTAGTGACTGTTATGAAGTACACTAGCCTCCAAGAGGTAGTTGATGCGACCCTACACATAAAGCGAGTTTTAGATGAGACATAAGGTCCATATCAAGGGAAGATGAATTGTCGATATGACAAGAAGATAACTTGGAAGAACCAATGGAAGACTTTAGTATAGAGATTCAGTGGTAGCCGCTCCGTGAGCAGTAGTAGTGGGTCTTCGAGTAGTGGCCGAATCAAATCCTATGGATTTTATGTATGTGGAGATTCAGGGCACAAGAAAGCTGATTGTCCACAGAACAAGCAACGTTAATAGCTGTAGCAACAACAACCATAACAATAGAGTTTCTCCACTGCACATGGGAGTACCTTTTATGCAACCTTAGCGGTGGCAATGAGTTTGTAGGCCACTATTCCAAGCAGTTTTAGTCATCTAGTCCCGATTTTTAGAGTTCCATTGCCATGCAGCAAAGCTATGACTCGAACGAGTACCCACCTCAAAGAGCTAGGTACATCATAATGGGGCTAGTGGTAAGAGTTTTACTTGAGGTGGACATGGCCGAGGCAAGGCCCCTGAGAAAGAGCTTGTGAGGACCTTTGCAGTCGCAGCTGACGAGGAGATGTATCAAGAGCTCAACCAAGAACTTTTTGACAATATGATTTAGATATTTCATTCCTTTGCACGAGCTTTATTTGACATGAGGTAAAAAATTTCCTATATATCTTCAATGTTTGCTTCAATATTAGAGTTGGAGACTTTGGAATTGTAGTCTTCACTCGTGCTTTGTACACCATTGAGGGAACATAGTGGTATTTCATCTCTATTCCGATTAGTTTGTGTGGTGATTGATGACCATAAGTTTTCAACAAACTTAATTTTACTACCCATAGATCAGTTTGATGTCATTTTGTGTAATATTGGATTTAGAGGTAATCTATAACCATTAGTCGTGACTCAAAAAATTTGCTTTTGATTGCTAAGATGCATTGATTGTAGTTTTTCATAAATGAGTCGAAATGGATTAAAGCAGCATAAAAGTCTATGGTCGGTTGAGGTCGAGGTTGAGACTGTTGGGCAGAGTTTGAGTCTCGCTGTGGTCTAGAAGTTTTCTGATATATTTTCAGATGATTTGTTAGGGTTGTCTGAGACTGTGAGATAGAGTTCAGCACCGATCAAGTCTCGAGAGCCACTCCTATTTCTATTTCTTACTGTCATATAGTGCCAACTAAGTTGCGGGACCTGAGAATTTAGCTTGATGAGGTTTACCATAAAAGGTTTAGCAAGGAGAGTACATCCTCGTGGGGTGCATCTGTATTGTTTCCGAAGAAAGAGGATGAGACTTTGCAGTTGTGGTTAGATTATTGCAAGTTCAACAAAGTGATAGTGAAGAATATATAATTGTAACAGAGAATTGACGTTGTTTGATCAGTTTGCAAGATCTTGGTATTTCTCAAAGATTGATTTGAGGTCAGGTTATTATCAAGTGAAGATCTGAGATGAGGATATTTCGAAGACTGCATTTAGGTTGAGGTGTGACCATTTTTCGTTCAAGGTGTTACCCTCTGTTCTAACTAATGCACTCGCTATATTCATAGATACAATGAACCGCACGTCAAGACAATATTTGGAACATTTTGTGGTGGTCTTCATTGATAATATCTCGGTATACTCGAGGACTTGAAGTGAGAATATAGAAGTATCTTCCTCGAGGACTTGAAGTGAGAATATAGAAGTATCTTCTTATTATGTTACAGACCTTGAGGGATACCAAATTGTATACCGATGTAACTAACTGTGATTCTGGATGTCGCATGGGAAGTGTCTTGGGCACGTGATATCAACAGAAGAGATTTTTGTTAACCATTTGAAGATTGAAGCAGTTATGAAGTGGGAGACTCCGAAGAATGTGTCTAAGATCAGAAGTTTCTTGGGACTTAGTGACTATCATTGAAAATTTGTGAATGATTTCTCAATACTAAGAGCTACGATGACTAAGTTGATCAAGAAGACTGTGAGGTTTGAGTGACATGAAGCTGTTAAAATGCTTTCCAAGAGTTGAAGGACAAACTTACCAATGCACTTGTTCAACAATATTTGTGACTTGCCTTACACAATATACACAGACGCTTTACGAGTGAGGTTATGATATGTGCTGATGCAGAATGATCGTGTTGTAGCATATGTTTTGAGGCAGTTGAAATTGCGCAAGAAGAATTATCCTACTCACAACACAGAATTGGCAACTTCAAATTAAAGATTTGAAGGAGTTAATTCTATGGAGCAAAGTTTAAGATTTTCTCGGACCACAAGGCTTTGAGATATCGTTTCTCTCAGAGGGATCTTAATGTCAGGCTGCATCATTGGATGAAGTACATGAGAGATTATGATTTCAACTTAAAGTATCACCCGAGTAAGGCGAGTGAGGTGGCTGATGCTTTAAGCCGCAACCCTAAAGCATTTCTCGCTTGCATGATTTTAGATGAGTGAAGAGATTGAATGCCATATAAGATATTGAGCTAAGGTACTTGGAGGATGGGGAGACAACTTGTGCACATAGTATAATCGCCACTTCCACCTTGCTATCGATTGTCAAATCGGTGCAAGGTGAAGATGAAAAGTTGGTGAAGATCTTCAACTAGTAGCAAAATTGATGGTTCAGATATCGACTCTAATGATACCTTATTTTTCGAGATGTGTGGTTGTCTCTCATGATCAAGAGCTTTGACTTGCTATTTTATTTAAGTTTCACAAGTCAAGATTTTATATCATCCTAGAAGTTTGAAGACATATCAATAATTGAAGCGCTAGTATTGCAAGTTTAGGATGAAGTGTAAGGTAGCTGGATTTGTGGCATGCTGTCTGGTGTGTCAGCAAGTGAAGGCTGAACTCAATAGGCCCCCTAGCTTGTTGCAGTCATTATCGGTTTCTGAGGGAAAGTCGGACCACATCACTTTGGATTTCGTCAATGTTCTACAAAAGACTTCTTACTGGCTAGATTCTATGTATTGTACTGTAGACCTATGATAAAAGGTGTGCACTTCATCGTGGTTCGCATAAACTTTTCAATTTCCAAGTTCAGCGGTCGCTACATTGAGAAAGTAGTCCGTCTACATGGGTTCCCTTGAGCATTGTAAGTGATCGGGATGCCAGGTTCACTTCAAAATTTTGGAGAGGCTTACAAAAGGCATTGGTAGATAGAGTTGAATTTGATAACAACACATCACTCTCAAATCGATGGACAGTTCAAGCGCACGATTCAGAATATGGAGATGTGCTTAGAGAGGTGATGTTTGTTACTTTAAGATAGTTAGAGTATCCATTTGCCGTTGGTCAAGTTTTTTTATAATAACAACTTCTAGGTGAGTATCGGAGTTGCCCAGTTTGAGGTCTTGTATTGTAGGCATTGTCGCTCTACTCTTTGTTGGGCTGAGATAGAGGAGACATTTACTGTGGGCCCTGATCGGATTTGAGAGACTACCGAGCAAGTCAAGCAAATTTTGGATAGGATGATTCCAGTGCAGAGGATACAAAAGAGTATGCTAACCTTAAATGTTGCGAGATGAAGTTTGAGTTTAGTGGCTATGTATTCTTGAAGGTTGGGCTGAGGCGTCATATCAGTCACTTTGGAGTTAAGGGAAAGTATACCCCTAGGTACATTGGTCCATTTCTGATTATCGACCATATTTGTACAGTGACTTACAAACTTGAACTACCCTCACAACTTGGATATATTCACAATGTATTTCATGTCTCCATGTTAAGAAAGTATATATCAGACCCTTTGCATGTGCTCGATTAGACAAACATGCCTATTGAGGAGTACGAGACGCATGAAGAGGATCTGGAATGAATCTTGACTAGGAGATTCTCATCCCTCACAAGAAGGAAGTTTCCCTGCTTTGAGTGCTGTAGCAAAACCTCAAGGAAAGTCAATTATTTTTTTTACTGTAAATGTCGTGTGACATTTTCATGTATGAAATTTGTTGAGAAAACATTGAATTTGAGTTGACGATTAAAAACAATAAGTGATTAAATATTATGTTTTAATATTATTTTATAATATAATATTATTAAAAAATATATAATTGAAAAAAGGAAGAAGAGGAACAACAACTGATTAACGGGGAATGAGCCACAACCCGATGAACTAGACAACATTCGCGAAGAAATCATTCGAGGTTAGTGAGTTTTTTTCAATTTTTTGAGAAAAACTCACAGCCTAATAACCTGAATTGAGTTGACCTCGTCCACCAGACTGACTGAATCAGGCATTGACTTTATGATCATATTACAAACCCATTTTTAGCTGATTCGATTTATTTTGGCGGCGTTAAATTCCTTATTCTCCCATCCCCTGACTATGGGCATATTTGGTTATTTTTATACGATTTTACTGTGCTTGAGTGATTCTGGAAATTGTAGAAAAACTGGTAAAAAGAAAGAATTATTAGAAGAAAAGGTAGATTATTTATGTTTTTTGCATTGTTATACTTAATGCATAGTTTTAAATGCATGATTTTTTAAATTAAAAAACTTATTTTGGTGAATGACTACTAAAAGGTTAGGGGCCAGTCGTTGCCACATCTTTGTTTAAATATAAGTATATATATATGTAGTTTAGTTAAACTGTCTTAAATTGTATATTGGTACCATTTGCTTCTAATTACAGATTTGGATATTGATTGGACTGGATTTTATATTATTTTGTATAGCAAGAAAGATGATACTCGTGACGGCTACTCATCATTTCGTTGTGTTTTTAGTGTTATTATTTTTCTATTATATAATTGTATTCTTGTTCTTTGTGCTCTTTTATTTTTTCTTAGTACATTAGATAGACTCTGTCAATTTCGAATCCAAGCAACGTTGATTTTGCTAAAGCTTAAAATTAATCGTCTAGATAGCGTGGAAAAAATATTTAGCCATGATTAGAGCGAAGATATAGGGAATGAGGAAGGCAATGTAGAAATTTTAAGTAATGCCAGAGAAACAGTCTCTGCAGTTTGAGGTCATTTAAAGAGATCGGGATGAAGTGCTCTCTAATTATCTCATCGTGACTAGGGGTGGGCGTCAGATTGGAGTTTTGGATTCGATCGTATCGACTCCAAAACTCAATTCGAATCCGGTCCGATCCAAATTTCAGGCAAAGTTATCGAATCAGATTCTGTTTTTCTGAGAGCATTTTCAATTTTTCCAGAGAGCTATCCAATATCATCCTATTTTTCCTAAATTTTCGCTGACCAATCCGAACCTATACATAATCCAAAATAACAAAAACTATCCATAATTCAAAACTATTCATAATCCAAAAAAATCTATCCATAATTAATCAATAATCCAAAACTATCCATAATCCAAATGTATCAATAATAAAAAACAATCATAATACAAAACAATAATAATCTAAATAAATCATAATCCAAAATAATCCAGAAGACGAAAATAATTCATAATCTCAACATAATACATAATCTAAAACATACGAAACTATCATAATATGCCGATTAGAGTTCAATAATCGGCTCTACGTCTCCCCCAGTTGCATTCTCCGTAATTTCTACAAAACAAAAATGCATAAAACATATTTATTAATAGAACATTAATAAATATTAATGTTAATAAATAACGTGTAGTTAAAACGGTACTTTCGTCAATTATTTTGTAATCTTCTAATACCTCCGACAAAAATGAAGTTTCAGATTCAGAACGGATTCAATTCTGAGAGCATATAAGGGCCTCCACTGTTTTCGGTAACAGAGAAGTGCGAAATGAGTCAATAACGCGACCACAACAGCTAAAAGCTTACTCCGACGGCACTGTAGAAATTAGAACGATTAACATGTCCTTCGCTATCCTACTCAAAATTGGAAATTTATGGGAATTCAATTTCCACCATAGCAAAAGGTCTAGATTATCAGAAAATTCTTCAACAGCATCGTGTAGGTAGACGTCAAGTTCCGACCTACTAATTCTAGACTAGGTAAAAGATGACCTGGAGTATAATCTAGAAAATAAAGGATCCTTCAGTAGTGGTGCGCTAACATTTGACGAACTCGATGGTTCGTCACTTGAACCCCTATACTCACTGTAAAGTCGGTGCAAAAGAACATCTACTTCGTTATAATATTCACACCCCCGCTCGTCTCCCATCAGAATGGTCAAACAAAGTTTTAACATATTTTTTTTGCATCGAGGATCCAAAACAACTGCAATTCACATAAGTTTATTCATTTTTTCGACGTCGCCCTAATACTTGTCGAATTTTGCAATCATGTCATTAGTCATTGTTCTCAATAATGGATTAGGACTGTCAACGTTCATTTGAATATTAAGCTTCATTTGACATACCTCACTAACATACATGTTGGAGGTCACATACAGGGAACTCGATACTGCAACCGTCAAATCATAGAAAATTTCCAAGAATTTGCTAAATTGACTAATATCCATCTAATCTTCATCTGTGAGAGGACCTTTTTTCCCATATATGCTAAGAACTGAGTGTCAGATTCTGCAAGTTTGTCGAATGCAGCTGCATACTTCTCAACTCTTTCCAACATAAGGTATGTCGAGTTCCATCGAGTAGGCACATCATATGTCACATTGCCCTTAAATATTATTTTCATCATGTCAATGCAACTTTTGAACTTCACTAAACGTGCTGGTGAGAATTTAACGTACTTCACCGCCCTCGGTACTCGACTAATAGAAGCTTGATGCTCTTTAAGCCCATCATTCACAATTAAATTGAGCATGAATGAACTCTCCATCCAAAATCAATTCATTCTAATGTCGCAAACTCCTAACCATATGTGCAATGGCCACATCATTTGAGGAGACGTTGTCTACTGTAATTGTGAACACCTTCTCAATCCTCCAATCACGCAAACATTTCTCAATTAATTTTCCAAAGGTTTCTCTTCTGTGGTCGTCAATCTGCCGAAAATTTAAAATTTTCTTGTGCAATTTCCAATCTCCATCGATAAAGATGTCTGTCAAAACCATGTAGTTTGTATTCTGCGTCGACGTCCAAGTATCCGTAGTCAGACAAACTCTCTGATTACTTTTACTAAAATATTCTTTCAACTGATTTTTTTCCTCTTATAAATGACATCGATATCCCTTGACACTGACCTGTGCGAAGGTAAAACCAACTCGGGGCGGAGATATGCGCACCACTTTCTAAATCCTTCTTTTTCTACCATTCTCATTGGTAGTTCATCAGTTATAATCATGCTCACAAGTACTTCACGCGCTTATGTTTGCGTAAAAGATGATACAGAAGACGAGCTTGCTTCAAGTATTTTAAAATTGAACCAATGGAGTAGTTCGGTTTGCTTCAAGTATTTTCAAATTGTAAATCTAGTCGGTTCTTGTTTTGAATTAGGTTTTTGGGTCGATTTTTGGATTTTTAGGCCAATCCAAAACTTGATTATTGCATTTAAATTAAAAAATAAAAATAGGTTAAGTAAAAATGTTTTCTTTAAATTTTTTGTGTTAATATTTTAAATTTTAAATCTAGTTGGTTCTTGTTTTGAATTAAGTTTTTGGGTTCGATTTTTGGATTTTTAGGTCAACCCTAAAATTGATTATTACATATTAAATTAAAAATTAAAAATAGTTTAAGTCAAAATGTTTTCTTTAAATCTTTTATTTTAAAATTTTAAAATTTAAAATCTAGTTGGTTCTTGTTTTGAATTAAGTTTTTGGATTGGTTTTTGAATTTTTAGGTCAACCCTAAAATTGATTATTGCATATTAAATTAAAAATTAAAAATAAGTTAAGTAAACATGTTTTCTTCATCTTCATATTTTAAAATTTAAAATCTAGTTGGTTCTTGTTTTGAATAAGTTTTTGGTTCGATATTTGGATTTTTAGGCCAACCCTAAAATTTATTATTGCATATTAAATTAAAAACTAAAAATAAGTTAAGTAAAAATGTTTTCTTTAAATAATTTATTTTAATATTTTATGTGATTTAAAAATATTTTTACAAATGAAATCCTGGACCGAACTAAACTCATCCTTTATGAGGGTCGGCTTAAATCCATCCACCCTTACCACTATGAGTTGNCCATATTTTAGAATCATTTTATGAATTATTTTTTGTACATATTCGAAAATCATGAATCATTATGAGTTTTGTTCTGTTTGATTTATTTGGAGTCTAGAGGCAAACTAGAGGCGCAAAATTGAGTCACAAAATAAATAAAAAAGAGAAAATACTATCAATAAATCCCTTGAAAAATGTTATGTTTTTTTTTTTAATTTCAGGTAATATTGTGCTCATTTCTGTAACGTAGGATCTAATTTTGTCTGACTTTTTAATTAAATCTTACCTATTTATTTATTGAAACTTGGAAGATGGAAACAATTCAGTTAACGATGCAATAAATGACAGAACTATTTCGGTTCTTTGAAATTTAATGAATTTGACATGTACAGTTAATACTCATAATTAGGTGACACTACTTTCTCATATTTATTCAAGGTTTATAGGATAAAAATCAATATTTATTTTAGATTTGTATGATAAAATTAATGATAAATTTTGTTAGACACTTTGAACACATATGATGTTTTTACTAATCACTTAGATCGAATTTTTTAACCACTTAACACCTTGAACGTTATTAAAATTGTGTATGACACCATGCCGTCTAGTTTTATCTAACACCGTTTCTAAGACTTTTCTTTTCGTTTGGATGTTCAAGTACGAGAGGAAAAAGAAAATGGATTGGACGATGAAGGCACCGTAAGCCGGAGAAGCTCTGCAAATCACTGCCATCGGAGGTACAAAGGCAGCGGCCGCTATTGTAACACGATTTCAACCGTATCTTGAGTTTGAATTTCATCCCTTATTAAAATTCTGAGTTAGATGAGTTGGTCAGTTGTAACGTAAATGAAAGAGACAATGTCATATAAAAGTAGACGATAGAGTGTCATGAACTAATTTAATATCAATTAAAGTGTTGAATGATGAAAAAATTTAATTAAAATGAAAACATTCATAAGTTTAAGATGTTCAAATAAGTTATTTGTATAATTGCTCCATTAAATATTATAAAGCATAGAAATTTTGAAGATGATTGTTTTCCCACGTCAAATCTTTATAAAGCATGTCTTTGCTTGAATTATCGTGCTGCCCCAGGTAGAGGATCAATTAAAAAATTTCAATGATTGACAAGACATGCTCTAGAAAATTTAGCCAAATAATTCTCAAATTTTTTTTAGTAGATCTTTCTAAATTGGAATTATTTTATCACCTTAATTTCGCCATCCTGCTCGAGCCCGGGACGGCCGACTCGTCGAGCCTGCCGAGTCAAATGAGCCTAGCCTGTCGAGCCTATTCAAGCCGGCTCGGTCGAGCTTTAAAAAAAAAAATTGGCTCGAGCCGGCTCGCGAGCCTTGAGCCTAAACGAGCGAGCCGATCCGAGCCTGTCGAGCCTATCGAGCCTAAACGAGCTAAACGAGCCTAACATAAAAATTTTGAGAGGATTGTTTTCCCACTCAAATCTTTATAAAGCATGTCTTTGCTTGAATTATCGTGCTGGCTCCACGTAGAGGATTCTCGGATTCGATTAAAAAAATTTCAATGATTGGACAAGACATGTTCTAGAAAATTTAGCCAAATAATTCTCAGATTTTTTTTTAGTAGATCTTCCGAAATTGGAATTATTTTATCATCCTAATTTCGCCATCCTGCTCGAAACCGGGACAGTCGGCTCGTCAAGCCTATCGAGCCTGTCTAGTCTATTCGAACCGGCCGGCTCGTCGAGCCTGCCGAGCCAAACGAGCCGAGCCTGTCGAGACTATTCGAGCCGGCCGGCTCGTCGAGCCTGCCGAGCCAAACGAGCCGAGCCTGTCGAGCCTATTCGAGCCGGCTCGATCGAGCTTTTTTTTTTAAAAAAAATAGCTCGAGCCGCCTCGCGAGCCTCGAGCCTAAACGAGCGAGCCGATCCAAGTCAGCCGAGCCTGTCGAGCCTAAACGAGCTGAGCCAAACGAGCCCAACATAGAAATTTTATTTTCGTATATTGAAGTTTTATAACTTTCTGTATTATGTAATTTTATATTTTGATGAAAAATTTATGCCTATTGTTTTCTTCAATACAAAAACAATTTGCATGATACGTTTGTATGTATCGCCTCCATTATGTGAAAGAAACTCGAAAAGTAATAGCATCAAATCAATATCTCAAAGAAACTCGAAAACAATAGCATCGAATCAATATCATTCAACATATATAGCGTCCGATTTGAAATCAATTCGTGAAAGAGTTAACAATTAATAATTATGCGAAATATAAACATTAAAATCATTCATTGTGCCAAATAAAAAGTGAAATAAGTAACAAAAAAAATCTTCAAATTGTTCGACAAGATTACAGAAGAACGAACCTACTCTACAGGGGGATCGTCCGATGGAGATTGAGCAGCTATGAGTGTGATCTCCGCCTCCGGCGAGTTGGTAAAAATTTCAGCCCAGTGTTGATTTTGTGCCTAGTCGAACCGCCGATCCAATGTGCGATGTGGGCATTAATCGTGTCAAGCCGTCAGTGGACTCTCTCAAATGAATTCTCCAAAAATTCCTGGTGGTCGTGCAAAAATGCCTCGATCCGGCGGGTTGTTGATTGACGAGGACGACTAGCTGCTTCAGCTTGTAGTTCTTGGTATTGCTCAGCGCCTTCGTGCTGCAGTGGCTGTAATGTCGAACCCGGATGATTGGCTTTGAAGATCCACTCGCCGTCGGTGTTTTCCACAATACACATCCTCGTAAGGGTAGATTCGGTATATGTGTCGACTCTCATAACCGGGAGATGTGTCTCGGAGGAAGAAAAGTTGACACCGTGTTGGTGGAAAATTTCCGTCAACAAAAGGTTAAACGACATTGACTTGGAAGAGTTTTCAAAAAGATCAATCATCCTTTTTAAAATTACATAACCAACGTTAAAGTTGGTTCCAATGAAAATGTGATAAAGAACGTGCAATCCATACAACTCACGTGATCCCTAGACCATCCCTAGGTAGGAGGTTGTAGGAGATCATGTGGTGGACAAGACGAGCCGTGACGTTCAAGTCATTGACTTTTGGTTTAGGAGGAAGGTGGGTGTCAGGATTTTTCACAACGAAGCGGAGAAACGGAGTGTATTCACTCAACACAAGGAGGCTCGGTGAAAGGCTCGTAGTAGCGAGAGGCTCTCTTGTTGCCTATGCAATTCAACATCTCGTTGAGCTTACGAGACGTGATAGTTATGCTTTTTCCGTACACATAACTAGACACTTGTAAAAGGTTTGGTGAAAACAAAAAATTGGCATAAAACATGTGAATTGAGGTTTCGTAATACGGTCCCCGGAATTTAAATAGCTCAGACAAACCAACACGATCGAATAACTCATGAATCGGTAGGTTACAGATGAAATTCGGTTGGAAAACACGGCTTAGAATAATGGACTTGCATTGGAAATCAGATAAAATTTTTTGTTAACATTCTAAATCAAGGTACAAATTAGAATCGAACAAGGGCCTTACAATAGGTTCCTCCGGAATCGAAACGGAGCAACCTTGGATTTTTTGGACAATTTACACTTTTTTGTACTTGATGTCGATGCCATTTCAAACGAATAGGTAAAATGGAAAAGAAGAAGTGATAGTTACCTCTACACTTGACGATTTGGCACAGACAAGAGCGAAAACACGAAGAAATTGGAGTGGGGCGTCGGAAGTCATTGGAAACCAACAGAAAAATATGATTTTAGGGCACCGGTCTGAGATTTAATGGGGCCCGCAGTCGACACATAGTTACAATGCGGTCGACACCTTCAACTGACGGTCGATAACCTCATATGGGGTCGACACCATAAATTGCTCTGTCCTTTAGATTGCGGTCGACACCATAAAAAACTCTGTATTAATCGACAGTCGACCCTTTAGAGGGCAGACAACACCATAAAAGCTCTGGAATGAGTTGCGGTTGGCACCATAGTATGCAGTCGACACCATAAAATGCTCTGTAATGAGATGCGGTCGACCCCTTACTATGCGGTCGACACCCTAAAATGTTCTGTATTGATTTGCGGTCGACCCCTTTCTATGCGGTCGACACCATGAAACGCTCTGGAATGAGATGTGGTCGACACCTGACTGTGCGGTCGACACCCTAAAACGCTCTGTATTGATCTGCGGTCGACACTTTCCTATGCGGTCGACACCCTAATACGCTCTGGAAATTCCAGCGGTCGACACCAGAGTGTGCGGTCGACACCCTAAACGTTCTGGCGAAGGTGCAGTCGGCGCCTTCGTATATATGCGGTTGACACTATTGCTATGCGGTCGACACCTTGTAGCTGTGCGGTCGACACTTACGCTTATTTAAGGAAAATGAAATACCAAAAAAAGAATGGAAAGTTGCTTACATTAGCATTGTTGACATTTGCATCACTACACCTTAGATGCATCCCAACTAGGTTGGCACCCATCTAAGTGTCAATCATGTGCAAAATATTAAACAATTACAATTGTTAACATTTACAAGAAATCACAAATGTATATGCGTACAAGAAATTAAAAAGTTCTTGAACTCCTAATGTACAACGTCACATCTAGTCTTCAAATTTGAAGTTTTTGAACTCCTCTGCAAGTGCGTCCTCTCGTTGTTGGTTCCTCGTGACTGCGTCGTTCCAGTCCTTCATGCAAATGAGTGCTTCCACGAGCTCTAGTGCCAGACTTCCCCGCCGATCCTTGTACACACGTCCACCTGCACTAAAAACTGACTCTGAAGCGACAGTTGAGACAGACGATGTTAGTAAATCCCGTGTCATGTTCGAGAGCACGAGATACATGACTGCGTTGGATTTCCACCAACCCAATATGTCGAATGCCTCGTCTCGAGAAATTTGAAATCGAGACTCCAAATGCACGTCGAGTTCAATCTTATCGAAAGCAAAATGAATGCACATCGCTTTCTAGTTGGGCGTCAATGCCATCCATAACATTTAATGGTCTTCCGATACCAGAACTACCACCTGATGTCGATGCCACATCAGACGAAGTATGAGTTCATGCACCGGAAAATCTAGTTTGGTAAGTACCAAACAAAGTAGCAAGGTCGCTACGCAATGTGTTTGAACTACGCAATCTAGTTCGGTTTTTAGTTTTCTAGGTTTGAGGTTAGCCGCTTTGCGAAATTCTCGATACTCCTGTTGTCGGGTGTTTGACGAAGAAATAAAAGAAATTGCACATCTAATTGCATCAATATGCAGTGATAAAAATTGCATGTCATATTTAACAATCAAATTTAAAATATGGCAAACACACCACATATGAAAAAGGGAAGACTGAGTACTATCGAAATGATAATATTTTTTAAATTGATTAACACAAACGTCATTAGGAAACATTATCTAACGTAATATTAAAAATTCTATCTCTTATATTGTATTCTTGTAGAATACCAACAATGTATCGATAAATTGTCATACCACTATGAGAGTATTTACAACTCCGAAAACCTAAAATTCATTTATTAAGTTGTCAATTCGCATCAATGAAATTCGAAGTCACAACAATATAGCCGAGTGCATTGGGTGCACT
>QAOC01034881.1:0-11840 GCA_003255005.1 Begonia fuchsioides | reverse complement strand
ATATAATACCTACTAACTATTTTATTGTTTTCTTTATTTTTAATCCTTTATTTTGTTTAGTATAATCATGCTTAAAATATCATATGTTTCGTTTTGTTCACATCTCATGACTCGAATTACTTTTTTTTCTTACTTGTTTGATTGATTTTTACTTTAGGGTGAACGTACTTATTAGAGAAACAATGATGGCGGAGATTACTTCTGCAAGAAAGAATATTGCATTATAATGAGGTAAGAGCGTAGAAGACCCACCAACTATTTATTTCTTCTTTTTGTTAGTTTTTTTTGCCTATTATGATAATGCATAAAATTTCATTTGTTGCCTTTAGTTCTCATCCCAATAGTAAAATAACTTTTTTTTTTAACTTATTTGGTTGGTTTCTATTGTAGGGTAAACGTATTTATTTATTTGAGAAGAAATGTTGGTCGATAAAGCTAACATGGGGAAGAATGTTAACCTATACTAAGGTAAGTGCGTATTATAACCACAAATTATTAATTTTAACTTTTTAATCGATCTTTTTTTCTTAGTATAATAATGTATAAGATTTCTTATGTTTCATTTAGTTTTCATTCCTTCACAAAAATAGTTTCTTTTCTTACTTATTTAATTGATTTCGAATGTTGACAAAAATAGTTTTCATATGTTACGTTTAGTTTTCATCCCATTAGTAGAATAACTTTTTTTTTCTAACTTATTTTGTTGATTTTCGCTGATGGTCGAACATATTTATTTATTTGAGAAGAAATGCGCGTTGGGATTTTTTTTCTAACTTATTTGGTTGATTTTCGCTGATGGTCGAACATATTTATTTATTTGAGAAGAAATGCGCGTTGGGAAAGTTAACATCACATAGAATGTTTACCTATAATAAGGTTTGTAGATTTCTAGTCTCGATTTTTGCATTGTATGTGGTATGTTGTACTGTTTTGAAGGGTTTCTATCTAGTTCCAAGCTACCGTGAGAAGAAAATTTGGATTATAATAATAGGGAAGTGCATAACTGGTGCTAAAGATGGTCAAATAGAGATATTGAATCGATGCATTAAAGCATTCGTTAAGAGGCATACATTATCTTACTCCAAACTAGTGGCAAGGTGGATTAATTGGGCAGAATTATGGTACAACAAAAACTCTTTTGTGCAATTAATATGACTCCCTTCAAGGCCCTTTGTGGGTGCGACCTGCCAACTTTGAGCCGCTATTGTGTTAGTAGCATTGTTATCAAATTAGTTAACTGGGCACTCAGGGAAAGAGTTGTATGTCAAATTCTAGTATATGCACAAGGTAAAATTGAAGAAATGGAGGAGCCTCAATGGTCGAGAAAAACTTTTGAAGTAGGAGAGCTTGCATGGTTTAAGTTAAAGTCATTCCGAGAAACCTCAATATAAATCCCAAGTAGTGATAAGTTGGCTCCACAATAACTTTGTTTCTTTGAAGTTGCAACAAGAATTGGTATTGTTGCGTACAAGTTATGACTTCTAGGTTGTGGTCACACCCCGACCATGGGCAGATGGTTGTTAGTCGGGGGATAAATGAAACAATTCTCACAAGGCTTGAAAAAGTGCTAACAAGGCGTTAAGCAAACTGGATTTAGTCAAATGAAATGATAGTTCAGAAGACGAGGAGAGGTGGGAGGTCAAGGTCAATTTCCTTGGTTCGACCTTAAAGACAAGGCCAGACTCAAAATGGGAAGTGACGTTAGATTGACTTCATCAAACCAATTTTGTTTTGGTAAAACATATGTAAGGATGAAAATTAGCGCACATGTTAGTGAGAAATGGTAATGCTAGCGCTTCGGTGGTGCATAGTTTACGCTTAGCTCTTTTTTGTGATGATCGCGTTGGGGTAGAAAGGGGTAGCAAGATAGTGATGCTAAGGGCTATATAATACGGTGTTTCATGAGTTCTATTGTATTTTGTTTATCATCAAACTGTTATATTAATGTTGACCTTATTAGTGAATTTTTGTATTGTTGAGAACATATGCGTTGTTTGTGGTTAGTTGTGTTACTTTTCAGGAGTTGCAGGTAGTTTCAAGTTATTGTGAGCTTGCAGCATATAAAGGTTATTGGGTACACTCGCCAACTACTTATTTAATTTTTTTAATTATTCTTTTTTTAATATTATAATGTGTAAATTTTCTTATATTTTGTTTCGTTCTCATCTCATTCTAAAATATATTTTTCTTATTTTATTGATTTCTATTGTAGGGCAAACATGTTTACTTATCTGAAAAAAATATTGGATTGAAATGATAATGTTTGAAGAAATGTTATATTATGATAAGGTGAGTGCGTACAATACCAGCTGACTATTTATTTTCCTTTTTGTTTTAACTTTGTTTACTAAATCAGCTAGATATAGGACAATCGGTACTTTTGATTCTGCTAATAACAAGACCTAAATTATGAAGTGAGTTTAATGCCTAGATTTGTGAGGTGATTATTTTTAAGTTGGGGAGCATGATGAAAATTTTGCTAAATCATGATTATGTTTTGATACAATCATTCCATGTGACATTATTTTCTTTTTGCGTTGTTGCTTACCACCTCAGAAGTTGTAGGAATAGCATGTCTAAGATATTTCTTTTATGTGGGTCTAATTTTAGGTGGTTTCGGACTGAGCTTGCTCGGCATATGGGTTATGCTGCTAGAAGATTTGGACATATAATGTTTCCATAGAATGTGCATAAGCATGCCCTTGAAATTGCGAAACTTTTGCTAGAAGGCGTTGGAAAAGGTTAATGATGTTTTTTTTTTCTAAATTATAGCTAGCTATTAAAATTCAAAAGGAGTACTGCTATTGACTCATATAACACCCTTCTCTTGTAGTTGATTTCAATTTCCTTTTCAGAGCATATTATATTAACACTAGAAGTACGATTAATAGTTGTAATTCAGCATGTTCACTTTTCATATTTTTTACATTGGCGATTTTCTTCTTATCAGGTTGGGCTTTTAAAGCTTACTTCTCAGACAATGGATCAACTGCCATCGAAATTTCTTTAAAATGGCATTTCGCAAGTTCTCATTTGATCATGGAATTCATTCAGACATTCTTCAGGATGGGATGTTCGGAAAGCAATTCATGCTTATGGTGTGGGTCTCTACATCTTTTTTGTGCTGCAAATATTACGTGCATTTGTTTATATATCAAAAGACGTTATTTCTTGAAGTCAAAATAACTTGGTCGTATCATAATTTAATTGACCGTTTCAGGGCATAGCTCTTAAAGGATCTTACCATGGCTCTTTGGGTGCTATGAAAGCACAAGCACCATCATGTTATACTGGTTTTTTGCAGCAACCATGGTAACGAAGTGGAAGTTAGAAAATTTTCTTTTCATCGTAGCATATTTCGAAATTCAATCACCCATTCTGCCCAATACAAAGTTTGTTAATATACTCTTGATATGCTGGTTAAGGACCTTTGGTAAAAGTAATGATGCTTCATTTGTTAATATACTTTTGGTGGATGTTATTGACAGGCACACTGGAAGAGGCATTTTTCTTGATCCACCAACAGTCTATATGTTCCAAGGAAGCTGGAATCTTTCTTTACCTGTGGGGTGGCAGACACACGTCAGACTGAAGAAAATGTGTAAGTTTTACATTTTGTCATAGTAGTGCATTAGTTGGTTAGATATTAAGGCAAAGATTACTCGCGGCTTTCAATTCAATTGATGAAATATTCAATTTGAACAGAGATCTAGAACTTTTTGAGGATATTTGTCGCAACTTTTATCACAGCAATCGAACTCCAAAAGGCTCCTTGGTGCATTGATTATTGAACCAGGCAAGTTTTTCTGTCATTTTGTTACATATTCTTTCCTATGTTGTTTACAACATGCTTGTTCTGGTACATAGCTTGCTAAAATAATTACTACCACAATCTCTGACAATGTTGAAGTGATTGTCATTTGTATTAATTGAACAAAAAACAAGAGTCCATCAAAGAAATTCCCAATTAATAGATAATAAAATCCATAGGTGAGGAATACAATGTTTTGTATATATAGGAATGCTTAGTTGTTAGTGAGGGGCAAGAAAAATTAGCTTAACTCTCTGGGGAGATGCTAGCCACCATTAATGTGTTTCGGAAGAAGCAATCTTCTTAAAGTTCCTGTTATTTTTATTCTCCGCCTATCCTTAAATCAAATTGATCAGCCATTCTTGGTTAATCACGTTCTTCATTTCTCTTCTAATCTAACTATTAAGGGGCTCTATCCGTAGAGAAGCTTTAAAACTGATCATTGTTGCTCATTAAGTATGACAACTTTTTTATAAAACTGATTTTTTGCAACTGTTTCTACTCTTACTATTTTATGTCTACTGTGGACTGGTCACAGTCATACTAGCTGTTGGAGGAATGCATATGGTTTTGTTGAGCCAAGATAATGCTTTTCTTTGTCATTTGCAGTTATGGGATGAAAGTTTGGTGCGCCAGATCTCAATACATCCTGGCATTAAGAGGATGGTTGTAATCAGTACTCTATGTGTCCTTGAACTCAAAGCAGAAGGTTGCAATTTCGGGTATTGCTGCTTCTTTTCACATATTATTCATTTGGGATAATTTTAGATTTGCCATTTTACTTCTTAAGGAGAGCACACACTAACATGTGACACAATGATGTTATTTTTTTTACAGGAATCATTCTCTTTCTTTTTGTTTTCTTGTGTTGGTTCCAAAGTTAAAGAAAATTTGTATGATCAAAAGTTTACAGAAATATCGCTTTTGTTTCTCGCACATAAAAAACACAAAAAAGATAACATGTCTGTCTCGTCATTGAAGACAAACATATTTAAATTAGTTTCATTTTGCATCTTCATTTTTATTCAACGTATTAAGATTTCTTTAATACAACATTCTTCATTTGTTTTCCAATTTTGAACTAGTGGGCTTGATAGCAACGTGATAATAACTGTTTGTAGGGCAAACATGATATTATTACATTCCACTCTCACGGAAAATCCACTATTTATTTCTTTTAGTTGTAGTGCTTTCTTATTAATTTTTACAGTGTAAATTAATTTTTGCAGGTATGCTTCCTCTTACTCGAGCTCTCTTGTCCGAAAGCTTCGAGAAGACGGTGTATACACAAGGCCTCTAGGCAATTTGATATATCTCATGTGTGGACTCAAGCCCTCACCAAACTCTACAGAAGACTTGAAGAAATTAACCCAAGTGAGGATGCTAGAAAATCACGCATGGAAATCAAGCAAAACTGATTCTCGCCAGGAGGGTAAATTCTCTCATCCTCTTAATTTTTTATTTTTTTATAAGCATTATAATGCGTAAAATTTCATTTGTTCTATCTCGTTCTCATGACTAGAATAATTTTTTTTTCTTATTTGTTTGATTGATTTCTAATGTAGGGCGAACATATTGATTCATTTGAGGAATAAATGTTGGTGAAACAAAATTATTGTGAGAAAGAATGTTGCATTGTAATAAGGTAAGTGCTTTTAACAGTAATATATTATTTTTATTCTTTGTTATTTATCTATTTGTTGTGTTTCGTTCTCATATAATGACTAAAATAACTTTAGTTTTTTATGATTGTTATTGTAGGAAGAGCATACTTATATATTTGAGAAAGAAATGCTGGTCGAGAAAACTACTATGAGAAAGAATGTTGCATAATGATTAGGTAAGTGAATATAATACCTACTAACTATTTTATTGTTTTCTTTATTTTTAATCCTTTATTTTGTTTAGTATAATCATGCTTAAAATATCATATGTTTCGTTTTGTTCACATCTCATGACTCGAATTACTTTTTTTTCTTACTTGTTTGATTGATTTTTACTTTAGGGTGAACGTACTTATTAGAGAAACAATGATGGCGGAGATTACTTCTGCAAGAAAGAATATTGCATTATAATGAGGTAAGAGCGTAGAAGACCCACCAACTATTTATTTCTTCTTTTTGTTAGTTTTTTTTGCCTATTATGATAATGCATAAAATTTCATTTGTTGCCTTTAGTTCTCATCCCAATAGTAAAATAACTTTTTTTTTAACTTATTTGGTTGGTTTCTATTGTAGGGTAAACGTATTTATTTATTTGAGAAGAAATGTTGGTCGATAAAGCTAACATGGGGAGGAATGTTAACCTATTCTAAGGTAAGTGCGTACTATAACCACAAATTATTTTTTACTTTTTAATCGATCTTTTTTTCTTAGTATAATAATGTATAAGATTTCTTATGTTTCATTTAGTTTTCATTCCTTCACAAAAATAGTTTCTTTTCTTACTTATTTAATTGATTTCTAATGTAGGGCGATCATATTTATTTATCTGACAAAAATAGTTTTCATATGTTATGTTTAGTTTTCATTCCATTAGTAGAATAACTTTTTTTTTCTAACTTATTTGGTTGATTTCCGCTGAAGGTCGAACATATTTATTTATTTGAGAAGAAATGCGCGTTGGGAAAGTTAACATCACATAGAATGTTTACTTATAATAAGGTTTTAAGATTTCTAGTCTCGATTTTTGCATTGTATGTGGTATGTTGTACTGTTTTGCAGGGTTTCTATCTAGTTCCAAGCTACCGTGAGAAGAAAAATTGCATTATAATAATAGGGAAGTGCATAACTAGTGCTAAAGATGGTCAAATAGAGATATTGAATCGGTGCATTGAAGCATTCGTTAAGAGGTCTTACATTATCTTACTCCAAACTAGTGGCAAGGTGGATTAACTGAGCAGAATTCTGGTACAACAAAAACTCTTTTGTGCAATTAATATGACTCCCTTCAAGGCCCTTTGTGGGTGCGACCTGCCCACTTTGAGCCGCTATTGTGTTAGTAGCATTGTTATCAAATTAGTTAACTGGGGCACTCAGGGAAAGAGTTTCCATACAACAATTGTGTCAAATTCTAGTATATGCACAAGGTAAAATTGAAGAAATGGAGGAACCTCAATGGTCGAGAAAAACTTTTGAAGTAGGAGAGCTTGCATGGTTTAAGTTAAAGTCATTCCGAGAAACCTCAATATAAATCCCAAGTAGTGATAAGTTGGCTCCACAATAACTTTGTTTCTTTGAAGTTGCAACAAGAATTGGTATTGTTGCGTACAAGTTATGACTTCTAGGTTGTGGTCACACCCCGACCATGGGCAGATGGTTGTTAGTCGGGGGATAAATGAAACAATTCTCACAAGGCTTGAAAAAGTGCTAACAAGGCGTTAAGCAAACTGGATTTAGTCAAATGAAATGATAGTTCAGAAGACGAGGAGAGGTGGGAGGTCAAGGTCAATTTCCTTGGTTCGACCTTAAAGACAAGGCCAGACTCAAAATGGGAAGTGACGTTAGATTGACTTCATCAAACCAATTTTGTTTTGGTAAAACATATGTAAGGATGAAAATTAGCGCACATGTTAGTGAGAAATGGTAATGCTAGCGCTTCGGTGGTGCATAGTTTACGCTTAGCTCTTTTTTGTGATGATCGCGTTGGGGTAGAAAGGGGTAGCAAGATAGTGATGCTAAGGGCTAAATAATGTGGTGTTTCATGGGTTCTATTGTGTTTTGTTTATCATCAAACTGTTATATTAATGTTGACCTTATTAGTGAATTTTTGAATTTTTGAGAACATATGCGTTGTTTGTGGTTAGTTGTGTTACTTTTCAGGACTTGCAGGTAATTTCAAGTTACTGTGAGCTTGCAGCATATAAAGGTTATTGGGTACACTCGCCAACTACTTATTTAATTTTTTTAATTATTCTTTTTTTAATATTATAATGTGTAAATTTTCTTATATTTTGTTTCGTTCTCATCCCATTCTAAAATATTTTTTTCTTATTTTATTGATTTCTATTGTAGGGCAAACATATTTACTTATCTGAAAAAAATATTGGATTGAAATGATAATGTTGGAAGAAATGTTATATTATGATAAGGTGAGTGCGTACAATACCAGCTGACTATTTATTTTTCTTTTTTTTTTAACTTTGTTTACTAAATCAGTTAGATATAGGACAATCGGTACTTTTGATTCTGCTAATAACAAGACCTAAATTATGAAGTGGGTTTAATGCCTAGATTTGTGAGGTGATTATTTTTTAAGTTGGGG
The DNA here is from genome assembly GCA_003255005.1 of Begonia fuchsioides. Lineage (NCBI taxonomy): Eukaryota > Viridiplantae > Streptophyta > Magnoliopsida > Cucurbitales > Begoniaceae > Begonia > Begonia fuchsioides. The sequence continues at coordinate 3,766 of QAOC01034881.1, read as the reverse complement.
AGCATGATGAAAATTTTGCTAAATCATGATTATGTTTTGATAAAATCATTCCATGTGACTTTATTTTCTTTTTGCGATGTTGCTTACCACCTCAAAAGTGGTAGGAATAGCATGTCTAAGATATTTCTTTTATGTGGGTCTAATTTTAGGTGGTTTCGGACTGAGCTTGCTCGGCATATGGGTTATGTTGCTAGAAGATTTGGACATGTAATGTTTCCAGAGAATGTGCATAAGCATGCCCTTGAAATTGCGAAACTTTTGCTAGGAGGCGTTGTAAAAGGTTAATGATGTTTTTTTTTTTCTAAATTATAGCTAGCTATTAAAATTCAAAAGGAGTACTGCTATTGACTCATATAACACCCTTCTCTTGTAGTTGATTTCAATTTCCTTTTCAGAGCATATTATATTAACACTAGAAGTACGATTAATAGTTGTAATTCAGCATGTTCACTTTTCATATTTTTTACATTGGCGATTTTCTTCTTATCAGGTTGGGCTTTTAAAGCTTACTTCTCAGACAATGGATCAACTGCCATCGAAATTTCTTTAAAAATGGCATTTCGCAAGTTCTCATTTGATCATGGAATTCATTCTGACATTCTTCAGGATGGGATGTCCGGAAAGCAATTCATGCTTATGGTGTGGGTCTCTACATCTTTTTTGTGCTGCAAATATTACGTGCATTTGTTTATATATCAAAAGACGTTATTTCTTGAAGTCAAAATAACTTGGTCGTATCATAATTTAAGGATCTTACGATGGCTCTTTGGGTGCTATGGAAGCACAAGCACCATCATGTTATACTGGTTTTTTGCAGCAACCATGGTACCGAAGTGGAAGTTAGAAAATTTTCTTTTCATCGTAGCATATTTCGAAATTCAATCACTCATTCTGCCCAATACAAAGTTTGTTAATATACTCTTGATATGCTGGTCAAGGACCTTTGGTAAAAGTAATGATGCTTTATTTGTTAATATACTTTTGGTGGATGTTATTGACAGGCACACTGGAAGAGGCATTTTTCTTGATCCACCAACAGTCTATATGTTCCAAGGAAGCTGGAATCTTTCTTTACCTGTGGGGTTGCAGACACACGTCAGACTGAAGAAAATGTGTAAGTTTTACATTTTGTCATAGTAGTGTGTTTTTGTGTTGGCATTAGTTGGTTAGATATTAAGGCAAAGATGTCTCGCGGCTATTTGAACAGAGATCATTCAGATCTTGCTAGAACTTACTGAGGATATTTGTCGCAACTTTTATCACAGCAATCGAACTCCAAAAGGCTCCTTGGTGCATTGATTATTGAACCAGGCAAGTTTTTCTGTCATTTTGTTACATATTCTTTCCTATGTTGTTTACAACATGCTTGTTCTGGTACATAGCTTGCTAAAATAATTACTACCACAATCTCTGACAATGTTGAAGTGATTGTCATTTGTATTAATTGAACAAAAAACAAGAGTCCATCAAAGAAATTCCCAATTAATAGATAATAAAATCCATAGGTGAGGAATGCAATGTTTTGTATATATAGGAATGCTTAGTTGTTAATGAGGGGCAGGAAAAATTAGCTCAACTCTCTGGGGAGATGCTAGCCACCATTAATGTGTTTCGGGAGAAGCAATCTTCTTAAAGTTCCTGTTATTTTTATTCTCCGCCTATCCTTAAATCAAATTGATCAGCCATTCTTGGTTAATCAGGTTCTTCATTTCTCTTCTAATCTAACTATTAAGGGGCTCTATCCGTAGAGAAGCTTTAAAACTGATCATTGTTGCTCATTAAGTATTACAACTTTTTTATAAAACTGATTTATTGCAACTGTTTCTACTCTTACTATTTTATGTCTACTGTGGACGGGTCACATTCATACTAGCTGTTGGAGGAATGCATATGGTTTTGTTGAGCCAAGATAATGCTTTTCTTTGTCATTTGCAGTTATGGGATGAAAGTTTGGTGCGCCAGATCTCAATACATCCTGGCATTAGGAGGATGGTTGTAATCGGTACTCTATGTGTCCTTGACTCAAAACAGAAGGTTGCAATTTCGGGTATTGCTTCTTTTCACATATTATTCATTTGGGATTATTTTAGATTTGCCATTTTACTTCTTAAGGAGAGCACACACTAACATGTGACACAATGATGTTATTTTTTTTTACAGGAATCATTCTCTTTCTTTTTGCTTGTATGTTCTGTGTTTTCTTGTGTTGGTTCCAAAGTTAAAGAGACTTTGTATGATCAAAAGTTTACAGAAATGTCGCTTTTGTTTCTCGCACATGTTCATCTCATGTTTGTGTTATGTCCCAAAAAAACACAAAAAAGATAACATGTCTGTCTCGTCATTGAAGACAAACATATTTAAATTAGTTTCATTTTGCATCTTCATTTTTATTCAACGTATTAAGATTTCTTTAATACAACATTCTTCATTTGTTTTCCAATTTTGAACTAGTGGGCTTGATAACAACGTGATAATAACTGTTTGTAGGGCAAACATGATATTATTACATTCCACTCTCACGAAAAATCCACTATTTATTTCTTTTAGTTGTAGTGCTTTCTTATTAATTTTTCCAGTGTAAATTAACTTTTGCAGGTATGCTTCCGCTTACTCGAGCTCTCTTGTCCGAAAGCTTCGAGAAGACGGTGAGGCCTCTAGGCAATTTGATATATCTCATGTGTGGACCCAAGCCCTCACCAAACTCTACAGAAGACTTGAAGAATTTAACCCAAGTGAGGATGCTAGAAAATCACGCATGGAAATCAAGCAAAACTAATTCCCGCTAGGAGGGTAAATTCTCCCATCCTCTTAATTTTTTATTTTTTTATAAGCATTATAATGCGTAAAATTTCATTTGTTCTATGTCGTCTCATGACTAGAATAACTTTTTTTTCTTATTTGTTTGATTGATTTCTAATGTAGGGCGAACATATTGATTCATTTGAGGAATAAATGTTGGTGAAAAAATTATTGTGAGAAAGAATGTTGCATTGTAATAAGGTAAGTACTTTTAACAGTAATATTTTTTTTCTTTGTTATTTATCTATTTGTTTGCTTTATAGTAATGTTCTAGTTTTGTTTCGTTCTCATCTAATGACTAGAATAACTTTTGTTTATTATGATTGCTATTGTAGGAAGAGCATACTTATATATTTGAGAAAGAAATGCCGGTCGAGAAAACTACTATGAGAAAGAATGTTGCATAATAATGAGGTAAATGCATATAATACCTACTAACTATTTTATTGTTTTCTTTATTTTTAATCCTTTATTTTGTTTAGTATAATCATGCTTAAAATATCATATGTTTCGTTTTGTTCACATCTCATTACTCGAATTACTTTTTTTTTTACTTGTTTGATTGATTTTTACTTTAGGGTGAACGTACTTATTAGAGAAACAATGATGGTGGAGATTACTTCTGCAAGAAAGAATATTGCATTATAATGAGGTAAGAGCGTATAAGACCCACCAACTATTTATTTCTTCTTTTTGTTAGTTTTTTTTGCCTATTATGATAATGCATAAAATTTCATTTGTTGCCTTTAGTTCTCATCCCAATAGTAAAATAACTTTTTTTTTAACTTATTTGGTTGGTTTCTATTGTAGGGTAAACGTATTTATTTATTTGAGAAGAAATGTTGGTCGATAAAGCTAACATGGGGAAGAATGTTAACCTATACTAAGGTAAGTGCGTACTATAACCACAAATTATTATTTTTTACTGTTTAATCGATCTTTTTTTCTTAGTATAATAATGTATAAG
>QAOC01034858.1:0-10688 GCA_003255005.1 Begonia fuchsioides | reverse complement strand
TGAGCATGAAAAGCCCGTGTTCATTTGAAGCGAGGAAGAACAATCAAACGCCATGGGAGAAAGCTCGAAGCTTTTTCAGCCATAAGAGAGGGCAGTAAACATGAAAAACCAGGGAAATAAAACATGATAAATTCTTATTGATTTGCCAGTAATTTTATCAATGGTTTCAAATTCTAAGAGACATCCAATTTAACGTTAATTAGACACAATCACAATGAAAAACCTTGAATTCAGACCTGGGGGAAACGACTTGGAGGAGTAGCCTGGCCGTGAGCTCTTGTTTCACCGGAGCTTCTTCTTTCTCGACCAAAACGGCGGCGATTATATTATCATATCCACCGCCGTCGCCTCCGGCGACATAAGCCACGAACGCCGTCTGAACAGGGCCTAAGCTTGGATTATACGCAGCAGACTCCATATAAGAGCCTTTGTAAATATACCCTTCTGAATCCATGATAGCCACTCCAGATGGGCATCCACTGTACGGCGCATGGGACTTGTTGGCCGCCTCTAGGGCGGCGAATTTGAGCTCATCCCAGAGAAGAATCGCGTTTATTTGAGTATTATTTGCGCCATTGCAGTGAATTTCAGAATTGGATTTGGTTACAAAAGATAGCCCGTTATTGTGAGGCTCGAGAAACAGAGGTACCTTCTTGTCGAGCAAGTCGTCGGGGCCAAATCGGTGGGGGAGTAAGTGAGATAAAGAGTTGAATTCTGCCGATTTGGATTCGCCGTCGTTCTCCGGCGAGGTTATGAGAATCTTGATTTCCGGCGCGCATCGAATTTCTTGGAGAAATTGGCGGCAATGGCCGCAAGGGGCGGAGGATACGGCGAGGTAATCGAGGCTGGTTTCTCCATTGAGGGAGAGATTAACGAGAAGAAACTGTTCAGCGTGGACAGAGTGGTGGAGAGGAAGACCGGGGAATTCGAGGTTAACGCCGATGAAAACCCGGCCGGAGGAGCCAACGCCGACAGCTCCGACGTGATATTTTGAGATCTGCGGTCGAGCAAGGGATTGAGCAGATTTCACGAGCGACGGGAGGAGCTCGAGGACGGTGAGACCTGAGATTTCCGCCATTGATTTGACATCGGAAGCTTGGATGACGAAACGGGGTTTGTCCATTTGGGTTTATATTTGCAATGGAGAGCGAAAACCCACGACACAATCGGAACGGTGGTCTCCGCGGCGGAAGATACGGCGAAGATGAGGCGGAGAGTTCCCGGAAATCAGGAGGAGAGGGAGGGAGGCGAAACGGAGGGACGAGAGCTGGTACAAGTAGAGGTCCAGACAGAAAAGGCTGTTTGATTGATTAAAAAATAGTAATAAATAAATATTTTAAAATCATTTATTTATATAAATAATAAATTATTTTTCACATATAATTATATAAATCATTAATATTCGAGTCAACTAAAGTTACTTAAAAATTAATTTAAAATATTCAAGTAATTTAATCCATATTATACATTTTAATTACTTTTAGTTCCAAAAAATATATAATATTTTATTTTATATTTTTAAAAATCATATATACGTTTTTATTATTACACAATATAAAAAATAATGATGTTATGTTTATCTTCTTAATATATCAAATAATAATTATAAAATAATAAATTTTTTGTATTAATTGTACAAATTATTATTCAACAGATTAATATATATTTTAAAATTGTATAATTATAATAAATAATTGAAAAACAGGGATATTAATTTTTAATATAAAGAAATAGGAGAAGAAAGAGTAATATATTCATTAATTTATTAAATAAGGGAAAGGGTAGGAGAAAAATTGAAGGGGACAAGGACAGCATTGTCAATGACTAAATGATCATTAACACAATAATTGGAGAGACCATATAATAAAAAAATAATAAAGATATAAACGTGACATAAATTAAGTAACAAAGGGGGGATGTCACAATCCTTTTCCTAGAGAATTATTTAATTTTTCCACATCCCCACTTGTACATATAATAAAAAAATTCATGTGCACTTTCAATCATATCTAACTCTCCATTATTAAACAACCAAAGTTTATTATGTAAACTAAAGTTTGATCATCTATTTCGTGCATTAACAATGACTTCCCATGATTTATGTATTGAAGGACGTTCTAGATGGAGAGAGAGAGAGATGAGAGAGAGAGAGACAGAGAGAGAGAGAGAGATGAGAGATGCATTAAATATGTACTTGTATTCAAAGAGCGAAATCTCTGGTCCTCATGACCCTTACACCTCGGCTCTACAGTTTGTAAGAAAGTTAAATCACGGTGATTAAATATGTACTTGCTATGTTGGACTTTTGGTGTAGTTGTTGGAAGCCAGCAAACCTTTATACATAGATTTTCCATTTTTAATGTTCAATTTCAAAGTGAATTAGAATTAAAATTATGAAATATAGGTCCGTTTTAATTTGTCATAGTCATGTTTCATATTTAAAAATAAAATATAAATATAAATATATAATATATATTTTTATTACATTTAGGTTGAATTTTGAATGATTTGACTAGATTTCGAATCAGCTTTTGAGTTTATTTCAGATTTTATTTAATTTTGAGTTATTTTTTGATTTACAGTCTCATTCTCAGTTTTAAAAAACTGAGCTGATAATCGATAGTCCTAATTCAATTTTGCTCGTTCGTAATGAGACGAGAATGCAGATATAAGTAGTTAAGACTCCATAGTGTTTGAGAGCTTAGCGTTTTAATGAAAAACAATCATTGAACGATATGAAATATGGCCTTAAACATGCCAGAAATAAAGTTCTCAGTGCAATATTGTTTGTTTTTATTACAAGAATTCGTACGATTCTTTTAACAAGATCAAAATGGATTACGTTAATTATCGAATTAGAAGTGAAATCCATATATTTTCCGTTGTATTAAGCTTAAGCGCTTAATCCATAGATTTTCTTCACAATTTATTATTTAAATAAAATATATATATTTTTAATTTTATAACGTTAATATTCCATTATCTTCCCATCGAAGCACGCAGTGAAGTCTATAAATTACCGTCAAAGCCCTCAAACAAATTGCGGAAAAAGCGGCGTAAGATTTTCAGACAACATAACGCAAAAATCCGCCATTGATGAAGACCTCCACGATCTTTGAAGCTTAACTTGTTTATGAATTATTTGGACGTGCAAAACTGAGTTTTAAATGCACTGCACAGTTACAGAAGCCATCGAAAATCTTATCAGACCATCATGAAATTTATCCAGCAAAAACTGAACCCTTCCAGACGGCGGCGACGACGGTGGTCCAGCTGAAAAAAGATTCCGGGCGATCTGATTTTGCCAATTCTTAACAGTGCTCTGCTTCTCCATCCATCTTCTCCGTCTTCAACAGATCAAATCTAGAATCCATGGAAGCTACAGCAATATCCATTATCTTCTTTAAGTTTCTCCAACTAGCCATCTTTCTCTCTCAAACAGACTCAGGTTGCAAGCCACGACCAAAAATATTTTCCCCGGCGAGGAACTCAAGGGTTCCCCGGAAAAAGGATTTCTGGGCCTGGCCGGCAACTTGGTTCTGGCAGAGAAGAAAGTCAAAGAGTTGAAGAAACAAGAAGCAGAGAATTGATATTGTTGTAGCTTCCAATGATTCTGGATTGGATTCGTTGAAGATGGAGAAGAAGGTGGGGATGCATTGCACGGCCATTTATGTATTGAAGGACGTTCGAGATGGAGAGAGAGAGATAAGAGAGAGATAGAGATAGAGAGAGATGAGAGATGCATTGAATATGTACTTGTACTCAAAAGGCAACATTTCTTGCTCCCAGGGCCCTCACATCCCGGTCCGACAGTTTGTGAGATAGTTAAATCACGGTAATTGAATATGTACTTGCTCTATTGGATTTTTGGTGTAGTTGTTGGAAGCCATCAAGCGTTTATACATGATTTTCCATTTTTAATGTTTGATTCTATCTAAGAATGAGCACCGTGAGTTCAATTTCAGTTAAAATTATGAAATATAGGTCAGTTTTAGTTTGTCATCGCCATGTTTTATATTTAAAAAATAAAATATGAATATAAATATATAATATATTTTTTTATTACATTTAATTTGAATTTTAAATGATTTGATTGGATTTAAAATCAGTTTTTGAGTTCATGTCAGATTTTATCTAATTTTGAATTATTTTTTGACTTACGGTCTCATTCTCAATTTTAAAAAACTGAGATGATAATCGATAGTCCTAATTCAATTTTGCTAATTCCTAATGAGATGAGAATGCATATATAAGTAGTTAAGACTTCATAGTGTTTGAGAGCTTAGCGTTTTTATGAAAAACAATCATTGAACGATATGAAATATGGCCTTAAACATGCTAGAAAATAAAGTTCTCAGTGCAATATTGTTTGTTTTTATTACAAGAAATCGTGCGATTCTTTTAACAAGATCAAAATGGATTACATTAATAATTGAATTAGAAGTGAAATCCATATATTTTCCGTTGTAATTAAGCTTAAGCTCTCTAGTTTANATTTCTGGGCCTGGCCGGCAACTTGGTTCTGGCAGAGAAGAAAGTCAAAGAGTTGAAGAAACAAGAAGCAGAGAATTGATATTGTTGTAGCTTCCAATGATTCTGGATTGGATTCGTTGAAGATGGAGAAGAAGGTGGGGATGCATTGCACGGCCAAGAATCAGCAATATCAGACAGGCCGGAGTGTTTTTTTTTTGTGCCGGACCACCGTGGTCGCCGCCGTCTACAGGGTTTCAATTTTTGCTGAGTAAATTTAATGGTAGTCTGAAGAGATTTTCGATGCGTCCTGTAACTGTGCACTGCATTTAGAACTCAGTTTTGCATGTCCAAATAATTCGTAAACAAGTTAAGCTTCAAGATCGTAGAGGTGTTCATCAATGGCGGATTTTTACAGTTTTTTAAAGGAAAAAACTATTTCTGTCCGAGGGCTTTTATTGAATATGTAGATGATATTTAATTATAATTAATCATAGATTTCATCATAGTTTGATCCGGAGAACACTGAAAGATCGAATCATAGCTGGATAAATATAAAAAAATCCCAAAAAAATAGCAACGGAAATTAAATTAAATTTCAAAAATATAAAAAATCGTAACTAAATATTGGTTACATCCGCTGTTTATCCCGGGAATCATTGAATAAAAAACTAATTAAATACCCAGAACTCTAAAATTAAAAATGTACGTTGGACTAAAATAATCACAAAATGAGAAGGAACAATAATGACGAATACGAAAAGTAATAGAGTACCCTTACTTCACCGCCGGAGTTGCGGAGCTTTCCGGTGGGACGAGGATGAAGAGCGGCGGCTCTCCGGGAGGGCTCTGAAAGAGAGCCTGAATTTCTCTCGTCCTCAAGAGGAAGGAGAGAGAGAGAGAGAGAGGCTTTGACGAAGAGAAGATGGCTCTGATGCAGGGATATATATAGAGTTCATGAGATATTTGGAGCGTATTTTTCGGAGTTCCGATAAACGAATAAACCAATTCTTGATTCAGATCGATTCGGTTCGTGGGGAAAATAATCAAAGATTGCGATTAAAAAACCGTAAGATATTCTTCTTAAATTTTCATAAATCTTCAAATTGAGTGGATTTGATTGAATTGACCTCGGTTTATTTGATTGATTTGACCCGTAACTCAAACCATCACTCCATATCTTGAACCGTCAAAATTTCATAATTTAAACGATTCAACCCGATCAAATCAAGTGGATTCGTAGGATAGATTAAACTCTCAAGCTCATCCTTCGTTCATACTTATATGAGCGTTTAATCCAAGATCGAACCCGACCCAATTGCAATCTTGTGCGAAAATGAAAAGGTGAAATTTCAAAATTCCAAACAATGTCAATTCGTATAATTTCAAGATCATGAATCACAGTTATTTATAAATCACGATCAGAACTGACAAAAATCGACAGTTTGAATCATGATTGCTAGTACGGTTTGATTCTGCCCAATCTTAAATGAACCTGCTCGTCGAGCCTGGTCAATTGGGGTGGCACAAGCTTCGAAACCGATAATATCTCGTAAGATGCATTCATCAAATGACATGTATTTGGCTCTATAACTATCAAAATAACCCTAGAGGCAACTTAATCTATAAACCTGTGAAGTTATAAAGTGGGAGACAACGAAAAGAGCTTAACAATGGTCCGAGGAGGATGTCCTTGTTGGTAAGGGTGTATACGAGTCGGTCCGTCTCGATTTTATCTCGAAATACAACCGAAATCAAAACTCACGGTTCAGCACCGGAACCAACGGTTTCATTCTGGTTTTAACTTAGTTTCATTTTATATTAAAATTTTAAAATATAAAAATAAAATATATATATTTTTAATTATATTTGGTTGTTTTTAAGTAATTAGATGACTTTATAACCAATTTTAAGATTTATATAAGATTTTATTAGTATTTGAATCGTGTTTTACTCGATTTTATAATTTTTTTAACTTACGATTCTGGTTTTACGGTTTTTTACTCTTAAAAACCAGCATTTATCCATAAATTACATTTTTTTTAAAATTAAAATTAAGACTGATAGCTGCGATCGTGTTGAAGTCAGATTTTGCGACGCCCTATTAATGAATTTCGAAAATGGTCATAAATATGACACAGAATCAGTTTGGTTCTAAGCTTTCCAATCCACCACAAGACAAATGGGTATGTTTTCCAGATGTTTTCGACGTCGAATTCTGCAAAAATTCTAAAAAAGGCCAAACTCTAACCCTTCTACAACATCATCAAGCCATGATACTGTGTTTTTTTCCTGAATATTCTTGGAAATTTGAGCTCGAAGTCAACGCTGTTCTTCGGAGATTCCATTTGAAGAAGATGAATAAAACGAAGAAACCAGCGAAAAAGAGGTCCCCTCGTTCCATTCAGTCTGAACCGTCGTCGTTGTATAATTCAAGCATTAAAGCGATGCTCGAAGACAAAACCCTAATTCGTCAGACATGGCGGAAAGTTACGAGATTTGTCGGCTATTTCCTTCTCTCGTTTCTTTTGTTCTATCTCAGATTCATTCGACGATGCTAAGAATAGTTGAATTATGAAGCTTTGGCGTTTCGTAAGATATTTTTTAATCACTGTAGACATGATTAAACCAAGCTTGGCTGCAAGGAAAATGGCGACGATGAAGAAGATTGTTGAATTTATGAGTTTAAAAAAGTGGATTTTGAATACTCTTATAACATCTGTCAAATTGCAGAAAATTCTGCCATTGATGAATCACCTTGGCGACTTCGAAGATTTGCTAATTTCAAGCTATCTAAACTTGCAAGAGTGAGTTCTAAATTCAGAGAACCATTAAAAAGATCAACTGAAGATATCATCTGATCGCCATGAAAACTNACAATGGATGCACAAGAACAGAAGTTTATTGGACGGCTATAATTTATTTTTGGACGTGGATTCAATAATATACTCTCTCTCTCTCTCTCTCTAGCTTTCTCCTTTCTCTCTCTTCCTTTCTCTCATGTGGGTGCTGTATAAATGGTGTCTTTTTTGCCTCTGAAATTCCTCTCATGTGGGTGCTGTATAAATGGTGTCTTTTTTGCCTCTGAAATTCCTAGAATTTCATTGATTTCTAAAACATGACGAAGATGACGAGTATTTCCACGGTAGAAAAAGTTGAGGATGAAGCTCAGGTTGCCCCGACAAGACCAAATTCATTGGAAATTAAGGGGGAACATGTTCCATTTTTGTTCCCGACAATCTGAAAGATTTCTGAATTTCGCAGTGAGTTCGACGAAACTCATGAAAAAAAACACGAGTTTTTTGAAATCTACGACTCGTTAATGGCAGAATCAGATGATACCCTTTGAATAATCCACCATGATCATGCCTTTGAAGCCCAGAAAAAAGACAAGATCGCTGCACTGTCTAGGAACATCCATGGCAGAAAGTTGAAGCTTTTAGCGACTGCAAAAACAAAAGCCCACTGAGATATTCAGTTTTATTTGCTGTATTTTAATGGAGGAAACCCCAATCCGACAGGGATGATATCAGTCGGAGTAAACGATGTTATTATATTTCTGATAATGGAGCCAACTGGTTGAGAATTTAGGCCAGTGGGTTTTCATAATCCACTGAATCTACGAAACCAAGTTGAGAATTCTTGAATTAGATCATGGTGGAGGATTAGGCTGCATCATTCGAAAGAATCTTGACAATTCTCAAGGAAACTCCATTGAAGCAACCAAGTAAATTTCAAGACAGCACCATTTCTATCTGCAAATGCATTAGCCAAAAGATCAAAACCTTAACTTGGTCTCTGTGAGGCTAAGATCCAGTTCGATGTTTGAATATTCATATTCCTCGACGATTTTCTACGAAGAAGGCCTTGACTTGGTCTCTAATCGGCTAAGATCCAGTCCGATGTCTGAATTTGCAAATTCCTCGGCGATTTTCTGCAAAGGAGCTGCGAATAGACTCCACCATCGAATGTACTTCCGGGAAACTAGCCAATGCCTCATCCCGCTCCTTCAAGAGTCATTTCATACTATTTCAGTAGAGAGAGAGAGAGAAGATTAAAATTGTTCATTTCATACCACTTCGTTGAGACGATCCTCGAAACCTGATTTCGTATCAACGGGCATAAATATCTTCTTGTACGTGGATCTCAAGCTACTAATCTGGATTATTGATAAAATTCAGCCAATTTAGACGTGTTTAAGAATAGTGTCAAGAAAATTCAAACCTCTGCAGTACTCAATCCATATCGTCGAAGTCCTTCGAAATTCAAACCACGAATTTCAGCTCGTTCTCCGCAAACCATCATGTACTTTGGGACATCTTGCGAAACCTGACAAAAAATCAAGTTATTCGTGGCCACATTGTTTGAAGCCTGTATAAAAATACAATTTATATACTCAACGAAGAACCCTTCAATGTTCCTATTCTCATGGATTGTTCTTTTCGAGTGTATACTTAATTAAAAAAAACTTACAATCCAGTTAAAGAAGACAAACAGAGAAATCTTATGAATTTTTGCATATTATATCTCTCGGTTATAGACCTTTTGACCAATAAAGATTCCCAAAAATAAATAAAAAAAAATAAAAACTGATTAGATAGACCGAACATACCACAGATCCCCCGGCTACAAATGAAAATGAGCCAATATGGCAGAATTGATGAACAACAATGGCACCAGCTGTATGAGCAAAGTCCTGCAGCAGAAGCACTCAAAATCAACTTCGATTCAATGCACAATATATGCTAGAACAAATATAAGATAATTATCTCCATTGCAAAATGTTGCTTGAGGTAGAGAGAGAGAGAGAGAGAGAGAGAGAGAGAGAGAGAGAGAGAGATCACTTCTATCACCACATGGCCTGCAAGAAGAGTATTATTGGCAAAAATATTGAAGTTGCCGATTTTGCAATCATGGGCGATATGACAAGATCCCATTATGAGATTATTATTGCCAATAATCTGCAGTCATAAAGGAAAACAACATATATTATCGATGATAGCAAAGCTGTCTATAACCGAAAATAGCCCGTATTTATTAAGTACATCCCCTCATACCGTTCTATCATTTGACTTTGACGAGCGATGGATTGACGTGTATTCTCTAATCTCATTGTTGTCTCCAATATCAAGAAAACACTCATCGCCTGACTAAACAACAGAGAGAGACACTGAATAACCGTCCCACGATATATTCTATAAACCCATGCATAATGGCTTGTCAATTACTAATTACATGTAAGAATAGAAAAGTATAAATCAATTAGAAAAAGTAAATTTGTAGATCATTCTAAAAACTGTTTTTCGAGAACAATTATGCAAAACGATTTTTAAAAACTTAACCGACATGAAATGAACAGATCAATATGGAATTGAAGCATAAGTTTTGGTACCAACTAACCTTGTATTTCATGTCTTGGCATTTGACACCAACCACAGCATGATGCCCGATTATGTTATTGTTTCCGACGATAGTCCGACCAGGAAGGTCATCACCAACAACAGCACCACTGCCTAACAATATTTAAAGGGCATCTAGGATTATTTTATAGATGGAAAATAATTCTAGGAGTAACATTAACTACGATAAACTCACGCCTTTAAGATACAATTCTCCCCTAGTTCTGTATTTCCAAAAACATGGCTTCCCGCATAAAGTCGACATGAATTTCCAAGTTTCGCATAGGATCCCACTGAGCAGAATGGGCCTATAGAAACACCCTGTGTCATGGGGAAATTCGATTTTAGAAAAGAAAAAACAACAAACAACTTGATTGACTAACAAAAAAAGGCACTTTGATTTAACATTTAAATCCCAAAAAAACTATGTTTAGGACATTGGCATATCCTAAGAAACCTGAACAATATTAGTCTGATTCCGAATGATTTAGGTAGTTTCTCTAGTTAACTTGCAATGTAGTAAGACTTAATATGAGGGTTCATCAATCGCAAAAAGGCAAAACAATTACATGGAAGCAGTAGAATCCATAAACATAAATGTTACTGAAAAACCTGGCCAAGAACAGCATCTGGGTGTACGATTGCAGAGGGATGAATGAAACTAGGGTCCCTTTCGGAAGCAGTTTCCGTCGAATTCTGCCCCTCGCCATCTGCGAAAATCCCTAAAAAATCAGAAACTTTGAAATCGATAAGACAGAGAAAGAAAGAATAAGAGCTTTATCCGGAGAGACGCAGACTACTAGCGATGGAGGAGTAGCA
>QAOC01034840.1:0-35159 GCA_003255005.1 Begonia fuchsioides | reverse complement strand
ATATAGATGATTTTGAGACAGATTGTGGTAAACACTCCCTATATCTTCCTCTTTCAAAGGAAACTTGATGACGCGTGAAACTTAGGTTGGTGCAGAAAAGTTGAATCACACTTTGGATATCACATCTCGTCCAATCTTACTAGTGTTGGCAATCGAGCCGAAAATAGCCCGGGACGGCCGGCTCGTCGAGCCTGCTGAGCCAAACGAGCCGAGCCGGCTCGATTGGGCTTTTTTTTAAAAAAAAATTGGCTCGAGCAGGCTCGATTGGGCTTTTTTTTTAAAAAAAATGGCTCGAGCCGGCTCGAGCCGATCTGAGCCAGTCGAGCCTAAACGATCCCAACATAGAAATTTTGTTTTCGTATATTGAAGTTTTATAACTTTTCGTATTATGTAATTTTAAATTTTGATGAAAAATTTATGCTTATTATTTTCTTCGATCCAAATTTTTTTTTGCATGATAACGTTTGTATGTATCGTCTCCATTATACCAAAGAAACACGAAAACAATAGCATCGAATCAATATCTCAATGAAACTCGAAAACAATAACATCGAAACATCGAATCAATAGCATTCAACATTTATAGCATCCGATTTGAAATCAATTCGTGAAAGAGTTAACAATTAATAATCATCAATTATACGAATCAAAATATAAACACTGAAATCATTCATTGTGCCAAATAAAAAGTGAAATAAGTTACAAAAAAGTCTTTCAATTGTTCAAAAAGATTACTGAAGAACGAACCTACTCAACAGGGGGATCGTCCGATGAAGATGGAGCAGTTGTGGGTGTGGCCTCTGGCGAGATGGTAAAAATTTCAGCCCAATGTCAATTTTGTGCCTCGTCGAACCGCCGATCTAATGTTGAGATTCAAGCATCCATTGTGTCAAGCCATCGGTGGATTCTATCAAATGAATTCTCCAAAAATTCCTGGTGGTCGAGCAAAAACGCCTCGATTGGACGGGTTTTTGATGGACGAGGACGACTAGCTGCTTCAGCTTGTTGTTCCTGGTCTTGCTCAGCGCCCTCATGCTGGAGTGGCTGTGATGTCGAATTCAGATGATCGGCTTTGAAGATCCACTCGCCGTCGGTGTTTTCCACAATACCCATCCTCACAAGGGTAGATTCGGTATAAATGTCGACTCTCCTAACCGGGAGAGGTGTCTCGGAGGAAGGAAAGTTGACACCGTGTTGGTGAAAAATTTCCGTCAACAAAAGGTTGAACGGCATTGACTTGGACGAGTTTTCAAAAAGATCAATCATCTTTTTTAAAATTACATAACCAACATTAAAGTTGGTTGTAGTGAAAATGTGGTAAAGAACGTGCAAATTCATATAACTCACGTGATCCCTATGACCATCCCTAAGTAGGAGGTTGTAGGAGATCATGTGGTGAACAAGACGAGCCGTGACGTTCAAATCATTGGCTTTTGGTTTAGGGAGAATGTGAGTGTGAGGATTTTTCACAACGGAGCGAAGAAAGGCTCGTAGTATCGCGAAGCTCTCTCGTTTCCTATGCAATTCAACATCTTGTTGAGCTTACGAGACGTGATAGTTATACGTTCTCCGTACACATAACTAGACACTTGTAAAGAGTTTGGTGAAAACGAAAAATTTGCATAAAACATGTGAATTGAGGTTTCGTAATACGGTCCCCGGAATTGAAACAGCTCAAACAAACCAACACGTTCGAATAACTCGTAAATCAGTAAGTTACAGATGGAATTCGGTTGGAAAACACAGCTTGGAATAATGGATTTGCATTGGAAATCAGATAAAATTTTTTGTTGACATTCTAAATCAAGGTACAAATTAGAATCGAACAAGGGCCTTACAATAGGTTCTTCCGGAATCGAAACGGAGGAAACCTTGGATTTTTTGGACAATTTGCACTTTTTTGAATGCGATGTCGATGCCATTTGAAATGAATAGGTAAAATAGAGGAGGAGAAGTGATAGTTACTTCTACACTTGACGATTCGGCACAGACAAGGGCGAAAACACGAAGAAATTGGAGTGGGGCGTCGGAAGTTGTCAAAAATCGTCGGAAAAATATGATTTTAGGGCACCGGTCTGTGATTTAATGGGGCCCGCGGTCGACACCTAGTTACTATCAAGTCGACACCTTGAACTGACGGTCGATAACTTTGTATTTGGTCGACACCTAAATACGCTCTGTATTAATATGCGGTCGACCCTTTATTATGCGATCCACACCCTAAAACGTTCTGGAATGAGATGCGGTCGACACCTGAGTGTGCGGTCGACACCCTAAACGTTCTGGCAAAGGTGCGGTCGGCACCTTCGTATATATGCGATTGATACTATTGCTATGTGGTCGACACCTTGTAGCTGTGCGGTCGATACTTACGCTTATTTAAGGAAAATGAAATACTGAAAGAATAATGAAAAGTTGCTTACATTAGCATTGTTGACATTTGAATCACTACACCTTATATGCATCCCAACTAGGTTGACACCCATCTAAGTGTCAATCATGTGCAACGTCGCAGCTAGTCTTCAAATTCCAAGTGCGTCCTCTCGTTGTTGGTCCCTTGTGACTGCGTCGCTCCAGTCCTTCATGCAAATGAGTGCTTCCACGAACTCCGGTGCCAGACTTCCCCGTCGATCCTTGTACACGCGTCCACCTGCACTAAAAGTCGACTCCGAAACTACAGTTGAGACAGACGGTGTTAGTAAATCCCGTGTCATGTTCGAGTGCATTTTCTAACATTAGATATGTTGAGTTCCACCGAGTTGAAACATTGGTTTTTAGTTTTCTAGGTTTGAGGTTAGCCGCTTTAAAAAATTCTCGATACTCTTGTTGTCGGGCGTTTGACGAAGAAATAAAAGAAATTGCACATCTAATTGCATCAATATGCGGTAATACAAATTGCATGTCATCTTTAACAATCAAATTTAAAATATGGCAAACACACCACATATGAAAAATGGAAGACTGAGTATTATCGAAATGATAATAATTTTTAAATTGATTAACACAAACATTATTAGCGGAAGCATTATCTAACGTAATACTAAAAATTTTATCTCTTATATTGTATTCTTGTAGAATACCAACAATGTATCGTTAAATTGTGATACCACTATGAGGTTATTCACAACTCCGAAAACCTAAAATGACTTTGTTAAATTGAAAATTCGCATCAATGAAATGCGAAGTCACAACAATATAGCTGAGTGCATTGAGTGTACTCCATAAATCAGAAGTAATACATATTGACATCGTGAGCGCATGCGAAAATAAAAGAAGCAAGTCATTTTTCATTTTCTCATAGAATTTTATTATGTCGCCTCGCAATGTACTGCGAGGAATTCGCTTAAAAATTGGATTATTGTATTATTGTATAAATGTTACAGTTCCCTCGTGATCAAACATTGAGAGAGGTAACTCTCGTTGTGCCACATATTTTGCAGCACCTTCTCGCATTCTATCATGCAAATAAACGAAATTTCCGCTACCAAGAGTGTTTAATTGCAATTGCATACGATCTTTCGAGTGCAAGTGCTCGTGATATTTTTTGTAATGTCGATTCATTGTGCTAGTGGTTGCTTCATAAGCATAATGTTTGACACAATAATTGCATTGTGTCCTATTTTCTATTTTCGTTCCTGCGTTCACTTCTACGATTTCGAAATGTTTCCATATTTCTGACGTTTTCGATTTCTTGGCCCGAGTGGCAGACGTGGATGCTTGTGCATATGTGTGTGTCAATCCGACGGAAAATGTTGGATTCATAGGAATGAAAATAGGCATGCATTTTGATGATCTATTCTATATGATGCATTTTGCCAATCCAACGTGATCTATTCTATATGATGCATGCATTTTGAATCTCAATCAAAACCTTGCATAATTCACCATTTAAAATCTTGGCTCCACGAGCCCCAATAAAAACAAATTCATTCCCCTTGGGAAAAACCCGGCCCATCGGACTCCTGTGAGGTATTTAGAAAAACTCGTCACGTACGTAGGTGACTATACTACAAACTACCCTCACAGTCATATAAAACATCTAGTACCACTGAAAAAGGAGTGTCACACAAGGACCACCCTGGCACACCATAGAAAGATGGGCAAAAGACTAACCATCTCATGAGTAAAAAAGAAACTCGGTGCTGGCCGTCTCTAGGTACCAACCTTAACCACCCCGGATCAAACCACAGTGGCCTCAGCCGATTGTCATCCAAAAGGCATCACGTTAAGGTGTCCCGGACCTAAGCTACTGTAACCCGATGCCGATCAGGGACCCAACCGTTAGCTACCCGGGTTGAACCATAACGGCACACAGCCAGCTGGGAAACAGGGACAATCTGCTAAGATGGTTCTGATCCCTGTCATCGTACACTGCCACATGCAGTATCCCTGGCCAGGTTTAGGAGTATCAGGGCACCCAAGGGAACATATCATCACCGCCCCATCACCCATCTATATCAAATCATGTTATATCACACCGGTCGAGCCACACCAACTCCGAACGGAAGGGGCTACGCCTCACCTTGACCGGACGAATGAGGCCGACCGCCCGACCGAGCCACACCAACTCCGAATGGAAGGGGCCACGCCTCACCTTGACCGAATGAATGAGGTCGATCACATTCAAACAAAATTCACATTTTATAAAACCAAATCCGGTTTTTAAATAAACATGGAAATAAAAAAAAAAAACCAATTCAATATCTACTCTTATCCAGATTGGCAAACAAATAAAATATCAATCATTTAAATCAAGCCCACCTAGAGGTGGCAATCGAGCCGGCTCTAGCCCGGGACGGCCGGCTCGTTGAGCTTACTGAGCCAAACGAGCCAAGACTGTCGAGCCTATTCGAGCTCGCTCTGTCGAGCTTTTTTCAAAAAACATTGGCTCGAGCCGGCTCGCGAGCCTCGAGCCTAAGCGAGCGAGCGGATCCGAGCCAGTCGATTTCAAAATGTTTCCATACTTCCGAAGTTTTTTTGCTTTCTTGGATCGAGGGGCAGACGTGGATGCTTGTGCCGATGTGTATGTCAATCCGACGGAAAATGTCAGATTCATATGTGCAACTTCTTGCACATCATCGTCGGAAGACGGAAACGTTTCAAATTCTACGTATTT
Organism: Begonia fuchsioides; assembly: GCA_003255005.1. NCBI lineage: Eukaryota > Viridiplantae > Streptophyta > Magnoliopsida > Cucurbitales > Begoniaceae > Begonia > Begonia fuchsioides. Next base: position 30,043 of record QAOC01034840.1, on the reverse strand, counting down.
CGGCGGGGAATCCATAATAAACAATGAAGTATTTTAATTTTTTTTTTACTTTAATAACGTTCATTGATTTGTTGATGATTGTTAATGGAAGCGTAGAACGATCAACAGCTAGAAAGCTTTTGAGCGAGCTGACTTGAGATCGATTTGCACAAAGAGTTTCAAGTAAGAAATTCTCTGCTAACCCTTAAAATTTATAGAATTCTCTCATAACAGCTACCACCGGTCGACCTACATTATTTCCCAGGTCGACTGGACGTTGCCGTTAAATATAAAAATTTTAGCCGTTACATTATACCGGTCAACCCTTCATGCAAAGTCGGTCGACACTTTGTCATCTTCCGGTCGATTCTTTGCTATATGTGGTTGACCCACAAAAATTATAATGTCGATTAAGTGTCGACCGCTGTTACACTAAGTGTCGACCGCACTCCAGGTATTCCTAGCCTACCGAGCCAGCTCGCGAGCTGGTTTGAGAGTCGGATCGGTTGGCTCAGTGTTGTCGAGCCCACGAGCCAGCTCGAGCGAGCCGACCTGCCGGGCTCGGATTGGGCTCGAACTTTTTACCGAGCCAGGCTCGGATCGGTACTGTAGCAAAACGAGCCGGGCTCGGACTGCTACAGTACCGAGCAGGCGCTCGTTTTATACTACTAAGCCAGCCAGCAATATAAATCATGTCATATCTAGATTATAAACATATGCAGTTTAAATTAAACTATATATTAATACTTTAAAACCAACGTGCTGGCAACCAGGCCCCGTCATTTTTGGGTGTCAACCACCAAAATATGGTTATTATCAATTTTAAACAATGCATCTAGGTTTAATGCAGAAAATATAAATAACTTACCTTTCCTAACAAGTGTTTTTTCCTTTTTAATTATTTTCTCCCGCTCCAGGCTCGGTTCAATGTCGTTAAACTCATCTGTAATATCCCATATACATTGTAGAAGAGAAGAGATACGAAACCGAGCGAAAAGAAGGAAAAACGGGCCAAAACAACCCCTGGGACCTGCGGCCCGGTTCGGTAAGAACTGGTCCAATTGGACTGGTCAACCCGAGACGGGTTGACCCGTTCAACCCCAGGTCGGGTCGGCCCGCCCAACTGACCTGGATCGAGTTGACCCGACAGGCGCGCGACCCGTGCACTTGCCTCCTCGCTGGCGACGGGGAGGAGAAGAGTTCTGTGCTGAAGATCGACCGAAAAATTGAGGCTTTGGGGGAAAAACAACGAAACTCTACACGTTCAATTTTTCGCCAAAATCGACCAAAATACCGGCTTACCTCGAATGCCGCTTCACAAATGTTGCTCCCCTCGTCGTCATGTACGTTTTGGCGCTCGAATATCGTCGAACGGAGTTGGTTCGCCGGACGGCTCTCTCTCTCTCTTTTGTGTGCGTATGGCGTCCGGGGAAGAAAAAAACTTCTTCTCTTTTTAATAAATATAATATTATATTAAATAATATAATATTATTAAAACATAAAATTTATTTCGCGTAANAAATCAGTTTTGACCATTACAAATTACTGCTTCGGTTTAGGATATAAAACACCGAATGTTTTTAATTTTGTTTTGGTTAATTCTTTTAAAAACGATAAAAACCGAACCGGAAGTTATAATTATTATTATTTTTATATTTTAAAAATTAAAACATAATACACTTGACTCCCCCCTATTCCCTAAGGCCCTAACCTGCTAAGTGCTACTGCTAACCCTAACTCGATGTTTCCACTTTCCAAAAGAAGAATTGCAGATTTGCAGGCTACCGCGGCGCCAACACTCGAGTCTCCGATAGCCGTCTCCCTGAGTCATTTGCCCGTTCTCTCGAGGGACGACGCCTTAACCCTGACCGGTAAACCTCGACGCCCGTTCTCTCGTCGCCGACCGTCGCCTCTCATCATCTCTCATCGCTTATCATCGCTTGGTATGAAATTGTTGTTATCTATTTGACTATTTCCCTAGTTTTAGTCAAAAATCAATTTGTGCGTTGATATTTTGTTGTTTTAGTTGGAAAATCATATGTATGTAAATATCCAACCGTCGATTTTCGGTTTTATTGATCTTATTCATGTTGTTTCATGCTGATTCATGTTGATTCATGTTGATTCATGCTGATTAATATGTTTGTTGGCTTTTCGGAAAATCAAATGTTTGCTGTTTTGTTGTTTTGTGCTAATTTATGTTGATTTTAAGTTGTTTTAGTGTTGCTTTGATAGTTGTTGGGTTAAATTTTTGTTTTCTATCAATGATGTTAATGTCTTTTTAATTGATTCGTTGTTTTACGATGGAAAATTATAGTGAAACTCAAACTTTAGAGAGCAATACTCTTGCCTCTACTTCTATCGAAAGGAAGAGAAAAAAATCAGATGTGTGGAAGCATTTTACTGTTATTGAAAGTGATGATCATAGCAATCCTATAGCAAAATGTAACCATTATTCACAAACATATGCATGTCATACATCAAAGAATGGAACAACTAATTTGAAAAAACACAATGCAGAATTGCAAAGAATTGTTGGCAAGTCTTGATTCGAAGCAGAAGACTTTAAGCTTTCAAAATGATGAAATGAGACCGAAATTAGCATATTTTAGTCTAGCAACTTGTCGAGACCTACTCACAAAGATGATTATTATTGATGAGTTGCCTCTAAATTTTGTTGAATGAGTAGGTTTTAGAACATATTCTCAATACATCGAACCTAAATTTTCTTTACCTTCTAGATTTACTATTGCAAGAGATGTTATGAGTCTTTATGATAAGGAAAAAATGAAGTTGAAAGCGTACTTCGAAAAAACATCTCAACGTGTTTCCTTGACTACTGATAGATGGACTTCCATTTAGAATTTATGTTACATGATGTTAACTGCTCATTATATTGATGATGATGGGATCATGCATAAAAAGATTATTAATTTTTTCTTGATTCTGAATCATAAAGGGGAAACATATGCATATGCGATGTTGCGATTTCACATGTAATTAAAAGTGTTAGAATTTGGAATGAGTTGGTTTTGAATGGAGAACATATGCATATGCGATGTTTTGCACACATTTTGAATTTGATTGTTTTTTAGGGTTTAAAATATCATCAAGAGTCCATCATGAGAGTTCGTAGAGTGGTGAAATATGTTAGATCTTCACCAGCACAGTTGCAACTTTTTAGGAAGTGTGTTGAAAATGCTAAAATCACTTGCAAAAGTTAGGGATGGGCATGAGTTGGGTTGGGTCGGATTTTTAATCAACTCAACCCGACCCATTTGGTTTTCGGTTTCGTACCTGAAACCGAAGACTGGCTCGAAACCCGCAACCTCTATGACAACCCGACCTAAAATATTGCGGGTTGGGTCGGTTGTTTTTGGAACGGTTCATTAAAAACTATTCTAAAATAACATCAAAACATTTACTATTACGAAAAAAAAATGAAAAAACAACTTATTACCTTACGAGTTACGACATTGTCACTCCTAATAATTACTTCAAAATATACCAAACTTAAACAAATAACATAACTAAAAATACCATCTAAATATTTCCTAAAATATGTTTTAACTTCTCTAAGTAAAGGGCTGTTCAAAAATCAAGAGTTACAACGTCGCCTTAGCTGAGGAAAAACATAAGTCTTCTTTAAGATGGACGAGAAAATGATGACATCATCTTCTTCATGAAAATCTGCATATCATAAACCAATAAAATAATCAGCCTTAGACATACATAAACTAATAGAATAACTAGATACTAGGATTTCAATTAAAAAATTCCACTCAAATTGCACCAGCTTTTCAAAATCTTGCGAGATGATTTCTGCTCCAAACAACCTAATAAAGCTAGTCTTCTATAATTTGTAAATGAACTAAACATTAAACATATATTTGGTACCTCACAATTCAATATTTTTTGCCAAACTTTCTTTTACTTCTTCCTCGTTTTGTGTCAGACAACTATTTACAGTAAGTTTTACAAAACCAATAAAATATAAAAGAGTTAAATACTAAGAAAATGAGGTGAAAAATAACAAAAATGAAGAAAGATATCTTCGTCTATAGTTTCATAATCATCTATTGCATCCGAGTTAGTAGGAGATTTTGCACGAATCTAATTTTGAGTGCAAATAATGGCTTCGATTGTCGTTGGTAATAGGAGGGTGCGTGATGAATCAACGATACGGCCACCACAACTAAAAGCTAATTTAGAAGGCCACAGTAAAGATCAGAATGATCAACACATCTCTTGCAATTTGACTTAGAATCGGATATTTATGTGAGTGAACTTTCCACCATGTGAAGACATCTATGTCGGAGTAATTTTCAGGCTTTTCAAATAGATACTCATCAACTTCGGACATACTACCAGATGAGTTATTACACTCAAGTGAATTGTCATAATATGAAGAAAGTACTAGAGTAGATGTCTTTGGTAGATTTCAAACAATTGTACAACTTGCGCTCTCTTCGCCTTTACACTCGGAGTATAGTTTTTCCATTAGATTATTGATCTCTTTCATGAAATCTGAGGCTCGCTCGTTACCGAACAAAATAATCAAAAAATGATGTAACATTTTTTATTTGCATCTTGGATCTAGAAGAACGGCTATGAGGAAAAAAGAATTGAATTTCTCAAAACTTCTCCAGTATTTGTCAAGCTTACTTAGCATTCCCATGACCATTTTTTTCAGTAATTCATTCTCACCCTCAACATACTTTTGAATTGTCATTTTCACTTCACATACTTCCATCACATAGACGTTGGCGGTAATATTCAACGACGCTAAAACTTTGAGTGTGGTATCATAAAATATCTTTAAGAATTTGCAAAATTCACGAATTTCAGCCCAATCTTCATCTGTTGGACGTCCACCACCTTCCATTTCCGAAATGAAATTTCTATCACAATCTCCTAATTTTTTAAATGCCTTCGAGTATTTTTCCGCATTCACTAACATCATATACATAGAATTCCATCTAGTAGGCACGTCAAGGCTTACATTATTCGTGAATGTAATTTTGAGGCTATCAATAAAACTCTTAAACTGTTGCAATCTTCCAGGTGAAGATTTAACATACTTGACTGCTTTGCGAACTCTACTAATTGCGTCTTGATGTTCCTTAAGTCCTTCGTTTACAATCAAGTTCAGAACATGCGCAAAACAACGTATGTGGATGCATGCTCCATCTAACACTAAGCCTCCCCAAAGTCGTAAAGTTTTAACAAAATGACCAATGACAACGTCAATGGAAGATGCGTTGTCCACGATTATTGTAAATACTTTATCAATTCCCATTGAAGCAAACATTCTTCCAACATGTTTGCAATTGTTTCACCCTTATGATTCTCAATCTGGCAAAAATTAAGAATCTTTTTATGTAACTTCCAATCGCCGTCAATAAAGTGCTCCGTCAAAATCATATAGTTGATATTTTGGTTGGAAGTCCACGCATCTGTAGTTAAGCACACTCTTTGACTACTTTTTCTTATGTAATCCATCAACAGTTTTCTCTCTTTTCTGTATAACGATTCAATATCTCTGGCAATCGTTCTACGTGATGGCATAACAAAGAACTTCGGAAAATAACGAAGCAATTCCTTGAATCCTTCCCACTCTACCATTTTTATAGGAAGTTCGTCTTTAATGAGCATCCTCGCTAAGTACATACGTGCAGTTGCTTGCGTAAATGGTTCATTAGAACTTTCTTTCTCTTCCTTAACAAAAGGTAACATCAACTGTTTTTTATCTCTGTTTGCCAGATACTTTATACACACCCGTAAATGTCTGCCCAGATTTGATGTGTCATTCTTTCTAGCGTGACAAGCGTAAAGTTGGGAACAATAATTGCACTTTGCTTTCGGATCTTCAGCATCGTCAATCAATGTAAAATATTCCCAAACTTCAGACCTGAACACTCTTTTTTTAGAACTCATAGTGCTATCAGTTTGACTCGTGTGACTCTCCATACTGAAATATTGATCAAAGTACAAGGCGATTGGATGCTCATACTAACAAGTAATTACAACCAATTCAGCTACCTCAGTAGACAGTAGCTTTCTAAATATGTGTAGCTAAACTTAATGGGTTAAAAATCCTTTCTTGCTCTGAGAACAACAATGCCGAAGAATTTACAAAAGCAGACAGAAATTGATTTCGGGGTTCCAAAATTCAGCAAAAAAACATGTCAGCAATTAAAAATTAGGAAGAAACATACATATCTACATCCAAAACACAAAAACAAGACTACCGAGAAGAAAGTTATGTCGCAAAAAAACATGACTGCTGAGAAGAAACAGACGATTGGAAAAAAACAAGACTACCGAAAAAAAACAAGACATGAAACACAAGAAGAATTGAAAAAAAAAAACAATCATGGTGGAAGTACCTGCGAAAAAATTGCAACGACTAGCGAAGAAGAAATTTATGTCGACGACGACAGAAGCCTGGCCGACGGCGAGCGCGCCAAGAGGATCCGGTGAGAAGAGAATCTCAAAATCGCGACTCGGGAGCTGCCGTAGAAAGAAATGGGTGAAACTGTGAACCATAGAAAATTTTAGGAATATTTGGTGAATGAGTTTTTTTGGGTCAGGTTTGCGGGTTCAGTAAAAAGCTTCAACCCGACCCAAAACCCAAATTAAATTGTACAACCCAACCCAAATTGGTAAAAAACCCATTCAATTCATTTTCAACCCGACCCAAATAGTGCGGGTTGGGTCGGGACCTGCAGGTTGGGTCGGGTTGCCCATCCCTAGCAAAAGTAATGTTTGTTTGGATGTGCCTACGAGATGGAATTCTACATATTTGATGTTAGAAAGCGCTGAAAAGTTTGAAATTGTTTTTGAGAAGTTAAGTGAAAATGATAGTCATTATCTCGCTGATTTGGTTGGAGAAAAACCTCCTACAAAGCAAGATTGGTCTAATATTCGAGAACTTATTAAGTTTTTGAAAAATTTTTACGATACAACTGTAATTGTTTCGGCCTCCTCACATGTTACTTCGAATATTTATTTCAGTGAAGTATGCTATTTGAAAAGGGTTATCCAAGATTTCGCTAAATGTGACAATGTCGTATTGAGTAAAATGACTATTGCAATGCAAACAAAATTTGACAAGTATTGGGGAAGTTGTGATAAAATTAATTTCATGATGTATGTGGCTGTAGTGTTAGATCCTAGATGGAAAACACAGTTTCTGAGACATTGTCTTACCGAGTTTGTTGATGATGAGGTGAGACATTGTCTTACCGAGTTTGTTGATGATGGGGAGGCAACAGAATTAGTGAGACAAGTAGAGATTGTGCTCCAAAAGTTATATGTTGAGTATAAAGGTGATTTGAGCACATAAATGTTAGATGACAATGTTCCTAACCCAATTGATTTGACATCTTCGTTACCGAGACAAAGTAGTTTGTCTCACAACAAGGTTTATGAAGAATTTTGCAATCGACATAATGAGCATAATGTTTTAAATAAGAAGCGTGAAATTGATCTATATTTATCAGAAGGATTGGAAACACTTTCAGACGGAGAAAATATTTTGAAATGGTGGAAAATGCATTTGGTGAAATTTCCAATATTAAGTAAAATTGCAAGGAAACACTTTCGACGATTGCTTCAGAGTCGGCCTTTAGTAATGGAGGACGTGTCCTAGATGCATTTCGTAGTTCTTTATCACCAAAGACAGTGAAGGCACTTATTTGCACACAAAGCTGGCTTCGATCATCCAATCAACTTTCATCCGAAATCGATTATGTAGTTGATGATGTTGATAATTTTCAAAAAGGTTTGTATTTTTTTAAGTGAAAATTTCAACGGTTGTTTTTTTAATTACAATTCGTCTTTTGCATACTTTAGTCATCATACCGCATCTAATGAGTACATCGAAATCGAGTAGTCTCCGACTAACAACTTGTATGATTTCTATTTTTTTCGATGATAGATTATTTTATAAATTCATATATTTTACTAATTTAATTTAATTCTAATGGAGAGAATCAACAATTATCATTTTGATGACTCGAATACTTCTATATTTTACTTATGCATTTAGGATATTATGAGTTCTAGCGGTCATATGTTTTTTAACTTAAAGTTTAGTTATTTTTTGTTGATGATATTATTTGAATCGATGACTTTTATGTTTATTGAACTTAAAGTTAGTTAATTTTTTTTTGATGATATTATATGATGAGTCGATTTAACATTACATGGTTTCCTAAAATTTATAAAATTATATATATTATTTTGTGTAGTAAGTAAAATCGGTTCAGTTCAAGTTTGGTTTTTATGTATATTTTCAACTAATCGGTTCAAAATTCGAAAACCGAAAACTAGTCGGTTCGATTTCAGTTTCAGTGAAAACCGAACCGAACGGGTAAATGCTCACCCCTACTGCCTGACCATTTTTTCCAGCACCGAATCCAGTGACTTTTCCGGCGTGCCTATTTAGAACAGGCCATTGAACGTAAAGGAGAAGCAATCTGAGGAATCTCCAAGATGGATGAGTTTTGAAGAGAGAGAATTACTGAGTTTGCCGCTTTCTGCGATTCAAGCAGACATTATAGTGTCCAAGAATGGCGGCGGAACTTACGAAACACTAACAGAGGCGATCAAGAAGGCGCCCGAGCACAGCGATCGCCGGATGATAATATACGTGATGGCAGGAAAGTAAGTTCCTGCGTACTTTATTTATTTTTCGGAATCTGATCGAGAGAACAAAGCAAAATTAGAGAAAAAGGTGTGTTTCCTTTTTCAGGTACGAAGAAGATAAATTAAAGGTGGGAAGGAAAAAGACGAGCCTAATATCCATCGAAGAAGGGAAGGGCAAAACGGTCACATCGGGTGGCAAAAGTGTGTACGATGAGCTGACGACATTTCCCACGGCCACGGCTAAATTAAATTAACTTTATTTTTTTCATAACTATTAATTTGTTTGTTGATTATTAAACTCGATAAATAAATAATAATAAAATTTTGTTAATTTTTTATAATAGATTGTGATTAATTTTTGGAAAGACAAACAATCACTAAATTTATTGTGTGACTTATAGATTTCTATGTNTTAATGTCATTTATGTCACTTTGTATTATAAATAGTGGTTGAATGAAATGAAAAGATGAGAGGAGTTCACAAGTTATTCTTTCTTCTATACTTTGTTTTTTCTCCTTTTTAAAACTCGATTTTCTAAATTCTGATTTCTTTTGTTGTTCATCTATTTTGTGCTTCTACTTTGAAGTTGCGACAGGAGCAAGAGTGATCTTACGAGACATAACATTTGAGAACTATGCCGGGCCAAGCAAGCACCAAGCAGTGGCTCTCCGAATCGGAGCTGACCATGCCGTGGTGTATCGTTGCAACATAAAGGCTACCAATACACCCTCTATGTGCACTCGAATCGCCAATTCTTTCGCGAGTGTGACATTTACGGAACTGCAGATTTCATTTTTGACGACACTGTTGTTGTATTTCAAAATTGTCATATGTATGCTCGAAAGGCAATGCCCCTTCAAAAGAACACCATCACACCTCAAAATCGAAAGGATCCAAACAAAAACTCAGGCATTTCAATCCATGCTTGTAGGATCGTGGCCACTTCTGATCTCGATCCATCAAAGGGTAGCTTACCAACATTTCTCTATCGGCTGTGGAAACTATACTCTAGGACGGTGTACATGCTATCGTACATAGGGGACCATGGTCGTCCCCGAGGATGGCTAGAATGGAATGCAACATTTGTGTTAGACACATTATACTCAGTGGATATATGAACTATGGTCCTGGTGGAGCGGTGGGTCAACGGGTCTGTTGGCCGGGTTATTGAGTCATTACGTCGATCGTAGAAGCAAGTAAATTATAGTTGCTCAGTTTATATTCGGGTCATCATGGCTACCGTCCACCGGAGTTGCTTTCTTGGCTGGATTATTGGAATAAATAATTGTAAATTTCATTGCACTTACACAGAAAATAAGTCTTTTCCATCTTGTAGGTCTTTATGTAATTGGTGTAAATGCGATTCATATGGTATTCTTGTCATATCTCTTGACGTCTCACTGCAAGATGAACTCAATAAAAATGTATTTAATGAATAAAAAAATAAATAATTCTTATTATTTGAATTGAAACAATCACGCAGCGACACATCAAGATGTATGACAAGAGGAAAACTATAAATTAACTCAAATATCAATGTCTTTTGTGGATTTTTAGTGAGATATCAATCGCTTTTTTCCAATTATGGATTCTTTCAAATCATTTGTAGTTTCCTTCACGCGACGGAATTAATGAATTTTTGCAACACTGTTAGCGTGATAAATACATGTTACATGGAAAACAATAAAACATTGACAATATGGATTTTCGTTACAATATACCAATAATTATATATTATAAAAAGTCTCAACAATTCATTTGATTGTTATAACATTGAGGAGTATTGATCGGCTACAAATCATTGACGAGTATGGATCTGATTTTATTAATTGCGTCCATGAATTATTCTTAGAGGTGTGGAGAATTAGAGCGAAGATGTTGGTTTAAAATTCCCACATTATCATTGAGTCTTCAATTTCTGGAGGGTTGGAAAAATGTAATTTTCTGCAGTCCCTTAGATCTATTTCTAACTAATTAAAATGAAATTTTTATTATATATTAATTAATTATACCATGAAAGTTAAAAAATAATGGGATTTAGCTCAAAAATCAAGTTCATGTAACATGTTTTCTTTCCAATTTTGACAAATCATAAATGGAAAAATTACTAGTATGCTTATTTTGATCATATTAATTTTCGGCTTCTTTCGCAGCACTGTCAACTGCATACAACGCCATCTTTTTAACCCGCCGAATAACAAATCAACGCCATCTAAATTAATTTTTAATATGATATGAATTGTGAAGCTATTCTTAAATTGTCATTTAAAATTAAAATTGTTAAACTAAGTACGCTTATTTTGATCATATTATTTACGAAAAAATTGAAATATAGGGCAATAACAATTGTATCATTGAGTTTCGAATCTCTAAACTTGAAGGTTGTTTTAGCTTATGATCGTCAGATTGTCGATTTTGTTTATTGCTATATTTTAAATTAAATTTGTTTATTTACGAAATTAAAATCTTTTGTATGCTTTTTTTATAGTTTTGTTTGAATTAAGTGATTAATTGAAATTAATATTATTTCTCAATTGAGTAGTTGGCTCACCCTAATCAACATATTATTTTTTCAGAAAATAGTCATAGTTGTTCTCGAGTAAGATTGAAAGAATTACTTTTCCCAATCAACTAGGTATGTCGGGTCTACCAAACTTTTGATAATTGTGTTAGTAATTCCTCCAATATAGCCATGATCAAATCCATTACTATTCTAGATTGGAACGACTCTGATACCATTATCGAGCACTAAATGTGCTCATGTCATGTATGAGAGATACCAATGGAAAGTAAACAGAAAATAAGAACTCCACGGTTCGGCAGTGGCCGTTCTAGCGAAGACAAGCTAGAGTTCGGAAAGGAAACAATTTTAAAAACAAGGTTCCTTTTACCATTTTTGGAGGCATGAATAGCAATATCCTTTTCACCATGTTCACTTGCAGGCTTGATCTCTGCAACTTTGCTATTTTCCCGAATTACATCACTTCCTCCATTAGAGTTTGTCTTTGGAGAGGAGCCCGTCGCCGAAGAGCGGAAAGTGCTCCATTAAAAGAAAGGAGATTTGACCTTTCTTTCGAGAAAAAAAGGGTAGGACCTGATGTGCAACCCGAGCACATCATGGATCAAGCCTCAACGAGCCCACCCGATTTTACTAACTTAGTTGCTCGTTTTGTAGGTATCTTGATCTCGGAAACATCTTCTGAGAATGATCGGGAACGACCCAAGCACTCCGTTACTTGGTGCTCGGTCATTCCCGGCCTTGACGCGCGCATCGGACCGTGTCCGACATTACCCGGACACGGCGCATCCAGCAGCCCACGTGACGCACCCGGACACGGCGCACCCGGCAGCCCGACCCACGACGCAACCGGGGCTCTTGACCGAGACGCGCCCCGCACCCAACGGGCACCACTCCACGAACCCGACCCGACGACCACTCAAGCTTCGGTCGTCGGACTATCCGAAGTCCACTAGGGGCTTCGGCCCTCCAATAAGTGGCTGGCGTGAGAGAACGCACGGTCCGATTCCTTTGGATCGCGCGGTCTTCCACGGAGTCCATCTCCTCGGCCAACCCAACGCCGAGCCCCTCACGAGGCTCGGCCCGCCATCGGCCCATTCGAAGACTTAGCCAAATTCTATCGGCCAAACTTACTTAATCTTTAAGTATTTTGGTTGTTTGGTTAAGATAAGGAAGAAGATCAAGTTTGGCACGAGCATATCTCCGTGATGACCGTAGATCATCCATCGGACACACGAGCACGGTCGATCACCGAACCACCTTCGACTATCAAGGGATTTTCATGCACCAAATCCTTGGAGCATCTATTAAATCTTCAGAGGATCTTCAATCAAAGGATTTCCTCAACAAACTCTCGGATCCCTTGAAGATCGCACATGACCGACCACCGGCTCGGCCCGCCTAGACGCATCACGTGCCAATTCGAGTCATCACCGGTCCATCAAAGAACCAGACCGTGCGCTACCTTTCGTTGACCACCGAAGAGACTTTAGAAGCCCCGGATCCAGATTGGCTCGAGCCAATCCTTAATTCGTTCGGAGCTCCGCTCATGCCGACGCACCCTCTCGGTCAACCGGTCAATCTCAAGACAACCACGGTCCACTTTCGAACCAACCGATCTTCCAACCATGAATCAAGGACATGGACTTCTCCAAAGTCAACATGAAGCGTTTGATCCATCCAAAGGCCGAAAGCTTCCTTCTTTTTAGCAAATTAGTTCAACTTTATTTCTTTAAGTATTGTAATCGTTTTCATTATTCAATAGAGAGAATTTTAGTAAAAATTGTGCAAAGCACCTTCTTCCCGAAAGGATCGAAGCTCCCTCTCGATAACTCCCCTCCGGTGAGTCATATCCGGCCGAGTGTTATCAACCCTCGAGTGTTCATCGGTGAGTCATATCCGAGAAGACATTCAAGGTCTACCGAAGTCAACACTTTGATTGCTCAAGTGTTGAAACGTACATCCATCCATTACCTTACACCATCTTCATCCCCGAGCCTTCAATCTCCTCCACAAGCCGATTCCGGTCCACATTATCACCACCGAGTCATCTCCATAAACTACCGAGCCTTTACCGAAATTCCACCACCAAACCTCATTATTTCCATCACGTTACGCTTCCGCAAACCCCATCCTAAATTGGCCCAAGCCAATTTCCCGATCGCCGTACACGCGACCTCCCCGGTTACGTGAAAAGCGACAAGTCCGATAAAGTGTGTGCGATCCTGTGCACGCTGCACACCAGGACCATGCAATTAAGATGCAATGTTACACGGACAACACCTTCAACTTGCTTTAAAAAGTGTTTTCCATCCAAACTATTGGTCAACGTTGTTTAATGTCAAGCATTTCTTACGTGTCAAGATCTCATTGGCTTTATCAAACTACTGTGTCATGTCTGATAAGGCTCCTACTCGTGAAATCCATAAATACCGACGGCAATCCCGCTGAGCTGCAGTTACTGGACTCGCACTCCCCTTACTGAACTCACACTCCCCCATTTTCTCTCTCTCTTTGGTTTTTATATTAGAAATCAAGAGAGAGAAATTAAGAAACCAGGGTTGTTTGGGAGAGAAAAAGAGCCATGGGATGACGATCGAGCAATAAAGGTGGAACACTCCCTCTCATCTGAAGCTCTGAATCAGGCCTCCAAACCACCATCGACGGGGTTCTCCGCCATTCACGAAGCTAATGTGATTCTGGGTTGTACGTTTTTCTACAGGAGATGGGCAAGAAAGGAGGCAGATGGTTATCTTCAGTGGAGAAAGTTTTCAGATCTTCTTCCAAAGAGCACTTGCCAGAAAGAAAGGTTAATCCCTGTTTATCTTTTTCATCTCTCAAATTAGTTTTGTTGTTAGATTAGATTAGATCCTTCCCCGTCGATCTTCACAACTGTTCTGCAGTTTTAGAAGACAGAGAAGATAATAGAATTGCATGGTTTTTGGCAGGATAGTGAAGTTCAGAAATGGCGAAATGATGCCCCAGAGGTGCTGTCTTTCGACCATTTTCCAACTGAGATTAGCTCTCCTGACGTTACCAACGAAGACGACGAGTGCTCAGTTTTGAGCCACGTGACGGAGGATCAGAACCATGCCATTGCGGTGGCTGTGGCCACCGCTGCCGCTGCTGAGGCGGCAGTTGAGGCCGCTCAAGCTGCGGCCAAGGTCGTGCGTCTTGCTGGCTATGGGCGTCACTCTAGGAAAGAGCGAGCTGCCACGGCCATTCAATCGTTTTATAGAGGCTACTTGGTAATGCTTTTTTTCATCACATGTTTCTTATACATGAATGATTAATCTGTTGATTATTAAACTAAAGAAATCAAAGTAATAAAATTCGTCCGATTTTTATGGTAAACTTCAATTAATCTTTGGAAGGACCAACCGTCACTAAATTTAACGTATTACTTATAAATTTTTATGTTCTTGAGGTTTAGTTTACATTAGTTCAATTTTAAAGGTCATTTCTAATATTGTAGAAAAAATTATAGTAGTTTTAATTACAAAATGTTTAAAAAATTACTAAATTACAGACTATTCTCGCTACTAAATTTTGTCTTTCTTTCGTTAAGAAGCTCCTTTTTTCAAATTTCGATTTTCTTTGAGATTCAACTATTATATTCGTTGTTCATGTGCTGTTGGAGATGAAGGTTGTCGGATTGATGACATGAATTAGGCTAGACGAGCTCTGCGCGCTTTGAAAGGATTGGTGAGGCTACAAGCGCTGGTGAGAGGACACAACGTGAGAAAACAAGCGCAAATGACGATGCGTTGCATGCAAGCACTGGTGCGAGCGCAGGCGAGAGTGCGAGCTCGGAGACTCCAACTGGCCGGGGAAAAAGAGCGGAGGAAACTAATGGCGACGGCAGTAGAAGACGAAGAAGAAGAAGACGACGAGGAAGAAGAAGAAGGAGAAGAAAATGGCGTAAAGATTCGGAGATCAATCGGGAAATACGAGAAAACCAGAGAGAATGCTTCGTCGGAGCACGACGCAGTTATGGAGAGAGAAAGAGCTCTTGCTTATGCTTATGATTATCAGGAACAGCAGCAAGATCGAGAGATTTTGAAGTCGATCGTTGCAGATAATGGTGGGTTCGCCGGAGAAGATGACCGGAGAACCCAACGGGGTCGGAATTGGCTCGACCATTGGATGTCCTCTCAGCCCTGCCATGTCCGTCAGGCTGCGGCTGCGGCCCCATGGCCGACTACGTCTCCGCAAAGACCGTCGAATCCGCCACGTATTCCGCTCGGCAAGAGAGGCTCTCGAAACCCGTCACCGTCCCGAGCTAAATGGCCCCGACCCAGTCTGCAAAGGCGAAGGTGAGAAATCAAGGCCCGATGAAGCAGCCCGGGCCACAATGGAACACATCGAGCTTCGGAGCACCATCCACGGGTCAAGTGATGAAGTCTCCAAGCCCCAAGAACAATGGATCGAGGTTGTCGGGAAGATGGGTGGGCGGGTGTAGCCCCGGTTCACCCAGTGGAGAAGAGTGGACCATACCCCTCGGCGTTCATAGTCGGATACACGAATTGAGTTGATTGAGGTTGTGTTTCATAGTAGGTGTGTTTTTCGACACATAAGATGTTACATATTGACATTTTTATACGTAAATAATCATGTGATATGTGTCGCAGAGATGAAAGTGGATCTTGTCTTAAGAAGATTAAAGTAGTGTACAAATTACCCTCCAATAGTGGATCTTGTCATCTTTTAGCTCACATTTTGTTACAATCAATTGAGATTTTCCAAGATTATTAAATTATATTTTGCAATTTAGTGTCACAAAAATCACAAGCATAATAAACGGGAACCTCGTAAATAAATTACATAATGTCCTTTATTATAAAATGATCTGTATTTTTAAATTATATAATAAAATTCAAAATAAATCTTATAATTTGAATAATTGTAAACTTTAAAAATTAAAATGAACAATTTAAATCTTGGTACGAAGGTAACTCACATCTAGACTGGTTAGGATCGAGCTTTTAAACAATGTAAGTTACTCTCATGGTTCAAATTGTTTATCTCAAGTTTCAAGTTTAAATTGTCAAGTTAATTTTACTCGCAACCAACACTTTAGAATGAGATATTTGAAAACTTTCTTTTGTTTACGTTCCTTAAAATCAAATATTTATCTCAAGTTTGATATGCATACTTCAAAATCAAGTTTAAACTTAAAATTCAATTTAAAAACTTGAATATCATGTTCGCATTTATTGAGAATCCAAGCTGTGATCGGATAAATTAGCATTATAAAAATTTAATGCTGAGATGTTACATAAACAAATCGAAAGGTTCAAGATATTAACTGCTAGAAAGATTTGTTTGAGATGTCTGGTGAAAATACTATAAAACTGTAGGGTGCCCTTAAAATTAACCTTAAATTTATATTTAAGTTAATTTTACTAAATATCATGAACGTTTAATGTGTGAATACTTGAAAAATCAACACTTTAAACCTATCGATTTTTCAAATAACAGCCTCGGTATTGGATTTTTTAATATAAATTTATTGCTTGTAAGTCCTTAATTTACATTTTTTAAAATCAAATAATTTATTTAAATTTGATGTGAATATCTGAAAAATAAAGTTAAAATTTAAAAACTCAACTAAAAACTTAAAAATGATAACTGGCATATTTACCGAGAGACTTGCAAGGTCCCAATGCCTTGAGGCAAACAGTTAACGGGCTAGGTATTTTATAAAAAATACTCGGTCGTATCGGGTATGAAACAGTACTCGAAACTCAGATCTATCTGAAAAAATGGAAAAATACCCGGATCCGGGTATTCCAGGTAGGATCCGTGTATTTTTGGGTCTACCCGAAATTTAAACCTTTATGAAACGTTGCTTACCCGGATCTGGGTACAATCCTAGTATTTTTGAGTTTTGATAAAAAAAAAACAGAATATCATTGAAAAAATTATAAAATTGATTCTTAGAGGGCTGGGCTAGGCTACAGGTATTAAACACAGGTATCAAGTATTTTTACAATATTCATTACTCGGACTCCCTACCAGTTTACCCGAACCTAAAATTTATATTTTTACCCGTTAACATATCTGTACCCGGCCTAGACCTTCTTATTTTTGGGCCAGACATTAAGATCCAGTTGGGGTTGGCCAATGCCCATCAAGTTTATCTCGTTAAATAAAGGTGGTAATCTCGTAATTACGATGATTGACAAGGGTAGATCTCCTAGGGACTGGGGTCGCTGTTATCCATTTCCGCCCATTCCATCTCCAATTGGGATTAAGCCCTAGTCGAGGGTAAGAGGGAACGGAATGAATGGGTGTCGAGAGCGAATTAGGCGATGCAGTATGGAAGATGGAGTGTAATTGGGATTAATGGAGAGGATTTCTTGATGCCACAACAAGGAAGACGACGCCTCTCGATGAAGGATACAGGTCGAGTCTGGGAATCTTTTGTGGCATGGAGGTTTCAGATTGGGGTTTGAAATTGATTCTTTTTGCGCACCGATTAGACCTTCCCTCGTAATTCCTTCATTTTTTATTCCAAGTTTTTTTTCTTTGCCACGATTTACTTTCAGACTTCCATCTTCCATTTGTACTCTATTGCAGAGATATCTTGCAATCTTTCTTTCCTTTCAGGATCGGATCATCAATGGTTCTGAATCCAAATCTTGTGTTTTATTCCTGCTTTGCCAGAGGAAGTACGATCCTTGCGCAATTTTCGAGGGAAACAAATCTCGAAGCTTTAGCTCAGCAATGCATCGAGAAAACCCCTCGTTTCCATTCGATTTACTCCCATACAATCAGAAAAAGAACCTATACCTTTTTGATCAGTCATCCTTTTGTATATTTCGGTATTTTTGACGAGGAGCTCAGAAAATCTGATGGCCTTTGGTTTTTGAATCGTATAAAGTCTGCCTTCGAGGAGATTATCAGTTGCCGATCTCTTCTTGGTTCCGATAATTTTACTCCTTACTACTTTCAAGCTCAATTCGATTCTGTTCTCGAGGAAATTATGGCGATGAGCTTGGTCTTGCTGGGTGTACTTGCTCCTGTTATGGTAGATGCCCAAAGTTCGGTGGATCCAGCAAGGGGAAGGAAGACTGTGCGCGCACCTTTGATTGAGAAACCGAGTAATGGACTTAAGAAGAAGAGGAGGCTGTCTGGCGAGGCAAATGGGGAAGGAGGCAAAGATGTGACGATGGATAGCCATGTGGATGTTTATGACGATGTAAATGGCATAGGCAGTAAAGATTTTTCCCTATTGATGCAGAAGAACATTTCGTATATGGGTGAGCGGCAGAAGGCAAAGCAAATCTGGAAGAAGCATGTTTGGGTGGTTTTACTGTTTGACTTGTTCGTGTGTATGGTTTTGTTTGCCGTCTGGTTGTGGGTGTGCAGAGGCTTCCAGTGTATTGATCGCTGAATTTGGATCAAAATGCAGAAGGGAGAAGTGTTGAGCTGATATTATGTAAAACTGATGATATTACTATGAAAAGTGTTCAGAATTAAAGTTTGTGCTTTCTTGTGGTTTCTGTTTTCAGCTTTGCTGCTGTTTTTTTTTTGGTCGCTTTGGTGAACTCCTCGTGGAAATCCAGGCAAGTAACTTCCTTTTCGGGGTTTTGAATTATCTTGAGGCGGCAAGGACTGGGGGGAGTGTGCTTCTGTAAATCAAAACTCCTGGTCGAATGTAGTGAAATGGTAGAAGACTGTGTTTGCAGTGTGGATAGAAAAGCCATGGGATGGGCGGACAAGAAGAAGAGCTTGGTTGGTTGGTAAAAGAAACTCGGGAAGGAGGGGATGGTGCAGGAGAACAATGAAGCCGAAATAAATTGGAAGGAGGAGGAAGTTTAAGTATTTCTACTGTCCGATTGGTTTGTATACGTGATTTTCTTTGCAGTGAGGTGGTGTGTTTCCAAGGTCTTTCAGTGGATTGAGAGCTTCAAGTTTATTCAAATGTGAAATAAGGAAGCCTTTTAAGTGATGTTCAGGGCGAAGAGAGCTGGACAATGCCCTGGCCAAGGTGTGTAGAAATGAATATCTACGATTGCCTCGACCCAGAAGATGTAGATTCTGGTTGATGAATGTTGTTGCTTTTAGCTGTTCATCTCCGCCATGGAAGTGCTTCCTGTTTTGGAACATTATTTGTATTCAAAGAAACTGCATCTTCTGGTTTTGTCGAAAACTGGCTTTTCCCTTCCTTTACACCCTTTTTTGCACTCTCTTTTTTGGAACTGTTCTTGTTTGAAATTATGGGGGGAAGCCATTGGGCTACATTTTAGGTTCAAGTAGTCACCAATGGCCAGCATGATCCTAAGAATGCGTATACAAGTACATTGGTTTTACAGTAATCTTACACTCATAGACTTCAATTTTATGCAGTCCTGACATTACAGGTGTATTGAATAATTGGTGTCTTTCGTGGATAATTATTGGTAGCCAAAGCTGGAGTTCTTTTTGGAAAACCGACCCGGATTTACTCTGTGACAATACATCTAATTTAAGATAAGAAGAAAAAAATTAAAAATTCCATATCCATTAATGCAATAGACTGTGGGTGAGTATAGGTCAATTCTAGTGGGACTCCTGATAATCACACCATCATTTACTTCAAAATTTAGTGGCTCCTCTTTTTGCTGTAATCCCAATTTCCATATGCACATGTCTCCTTAGCAGACTTCTAGTTTTGTTTCTTCCGAGTATCCTGTATAATATTATTTATTTAACCTTTCACTGCTTGGAACTGTTTTTTTTTTTAAACCCAGATCAGAATACAGGGAACATCTTTTACTGAGATGGTAGGAGAAAGGTTCCAGCTTTACAGGTTCTCAGCCATGTAAGGAAGTCAAATCGACTGGACCCATCATTTTGATGCCGATCTTGTGGTGACAGGGATATTCTCCACCGCCTTCTCTCGCCATTTGCAGACTTGGATTCAGTTCTGGTTCTCCTGGAGTACACCTCTCTCCATCTTCAGCTCTAGCTTCTGGTCGGGGATTTTACCCATGGATTTGTTGGGCTTTCTTGATCTGAATTAAATAGGCCGATTTTTTGTACAAGTTGGAAATTTTATTGGTGGGTTCCTCCTTTTACCAGCTTATGGAGGAAAGTGGACGATTCTCGCAATTACAGGTCTGCCTCATCATTCATAAGGGGATGTGGTCCAGATGGAGATGCTGATTTTATTCCTTTCCTCTTCGATGGCTCCCTAGACAACGACTGATTTTATCTTAAGCTGGGCAGGTAAAGATCAGATCACACTAGTGAAGAATAACATAAAACTATTTTCATATAGTGTGTACAGTGTAGGAGGAGAGAAGAGGGAGGCTTATTTGGTGGAGATATATGTATATATTGGTTTATTAAACTTGGACAGTGAACAATAATGGCGAGTCAGAGCCAGGAATTAAGTGCCTTTTAGCTTCCTAAAAACAGCAATAAGAAGAGGAAAAGGAGGAAAAAAGTTGGTGGAAGATGATAAAAGAAGAGGCAATGGGCAGTGGAGTTGATGGAAAGTTAGCGTTTCACTGAAAACCAGGAAACTCTTATTTCTTTATTCTCTTCTGTGACTGTGCAGCCTTTTTCTGACGGGATTCTGCAGCTCACAGAGTAAGCAACTATGGTTTTGGTTTTGGCTGGCGCTCCCCATTTATACTGCTTCGTCGATTTTACTTTCTCATCACTTATATATTCTGTCATTTATCCTGTTGAGCTGTTTTTGCCACGGGGGAGGCGGACTCTGGCGCTGGCCTCTGCTTTTTAACGTCTGATGTTTTTGTCATTTTTTCCCCTTGAATTCGGCAGGTAAAAACGCTTTCTTTGCTGGTTTCTTTTTTATGGGTATGTTTATTTTCCGATCACTGATGGAACCTTATGTCCATTTGGGTATTCCAGATCTTTTGAATGGAATGGCTGATGCTTTATTTGCCTGAGTTCTTGGGAGTTTCCGGCTGTGTCCTGAGCTTTTATTGCTTATAAGCAATGGATAAAAAAGAGGTCTTGAAATTGCATTTATTGATTTCTGAGATGCGCAAGAGCCTGCCTCCTAATAAGGTTTTTGGAGTTTCTTGTGCGTACTTTGCTCTCCGGCTCCTGTCGGTGCCCAGTGAGGATGAGAACTGGTGTTCCATTAGGGAGAAAATGATTCGAGGAAGTGCTCAAATCTTGGGATGGCTAATTTGGATGGCTCAGAGAGAGTGGATGGGCGTGCAAAATGCCGATCTTCTTCACAACCTCAAGGCTGCGAAAAAAGAGATAGAAACACTGAAGAGGATCAGGCGGGAAGATGCCAAAGCAAACGAGAAAGTTGTCGGGATTTTCGCTACACAAGAGCATAGCTGGTTTGTTGAGCGAAAGAAGCTGAGGCAGAATCTCGGAGGGCTTATGAATGACATGCGTGTTTTGGAGAAGAAAAAGGAAGGAGAGCTCTTTGAAATGAATGAAAAATTGAAGGAGATGGAGCTTTTATTGCAGTCTAAGAATAGAGCCATGGAGGAGGAGATGAAGAAAAGTAAAGAGTTGGAGGAAAAGCTATTGAATGCCAAAAGCGTAGTGGAAGAACTCAGAGAGAGAGCGAATATCGATGCTCAAGAGCATTCTTTGGAGCTATGGAAACACAAAACAGCTTTCATCGAACTTGTCTCAAGCCAACGACAGCTCGAAGCCGAGATGAGGCGGTCATTACGGCAGGTAGATGCTGCAAAACAAGAGCTCGACTCAGTCTTGTCACAAAAGGAGGAATCGGTTCTTTTGGTTCAAAAACTATCAGCTCAAGTCGTGAAAATGAGCAAAGATTTAGAGCAGAAGGATAAGATCTTATCTGTCATGCTAAGGAAATCGAAACTTGATCGTGCTGAGAAGCAAATGCTTTTAAACGAGGTTAAAATCTCGAAAACCAGGAGGAAACAAGCAGAATTTGAAATGGAGAGGTGGAAGTCTGTCTCTGAGTCGAGACATGAAAGACAATCGTTAAGAAGCGCCATGTCCAATCAACAGAAATCTCGATCGGACGTCTCTTCGAGTGGGAAGGCCAGAATAATTGGCATTGATCATGTCATTCAACACAATCATCCCAAGTTCATAAAGGAATGTGATTCTTTCTCTCCTCTTTTAGGGAGCCTCAGCTCGAAATCAAATGAACTCGGTGAGAATTTTAGACTTTTCCTGGGCTTGGATTTTACAAATAAGTATATATTAGCGTAGTTAAATTTATCAATATTTCTCATCTTGATTTGCGATCGAGAACAGCTGATGGGAAGAAGCTAGACGGCAAGGTCCGGTCAGAAGCAGAAAAAGAGGCATTGTTGCTACTGCATAGGCACAGCCAAGAGATAGAGGCGTTTTCTGAGCAAATGAGGGTCAAAGATGAAAAGCTGGAGGCTTTTCGGTGGCAGCTTCTGAGCATGGAATTAGAAACGAAGCGATTACAGTCCCATGTTACCGAATTGAATCAGCAAGTGCTCAAGCTCAGGAATGATAATATGAAACTTGAAGCCTTATCAATGGCAAGAGAAGAGGAACTAACCTCTGTGAAAAGGGGGTTTGTCTCGCAGTTTAATTCCTCAAACATCAGATCAGAGGATGAAAAGGAAGAAGACGAACTCGGAATCAAACAGAATTTGGAAACGGAGAAAGAAAACGATATTGACCAAAATGAAAACTCATCCATAACTCATGGCCACTGCCCATCCAGAGAGCTAGAATTGGTGCAGAAAAAGCTGAGTAAAACAAGCAACACTCCATGGAGGATGGATCTTCATGCTCTTGGTGTGTCTTTCAAGATCAAACGACTGAAACAGCAACTTCTTATGCTCGAGAGACTGGCTGGCAAACAAGAAATTGGTAACGAAAATGAAGACAACGATAATGAACGAGTCGGGATGAAAGATTTCTTTTCACTGATGAGTTCTCTAGACAAACAAACCGGTAGGTACCAGTCTCTCCAAGCAAAAGCGGACAATCTTTGTCAACGCATGGTGAGTTTTTCTAGCAATTGATAAATCCCGAGATGCTGTTTTTCACATTTCTATCTGGTAATTTGCAGCATGAAAGTCCCGGGCCAAACACGGGAGATTCGGAGAGCGGAAGAACCACGAGAGAGTCAAGAACACTAGAAACATTGTTGGAGGAAACATTTCAACTGCAGAGATACATAGTTGCAACTGGGCAGAGACTGATGGACATTAAATCTAAAATTTCTTCTACTTTTTCTGGGATTTTCGACCAGCTAAACGAGTCGTCTGGGTTCGATGTGAAGCGCTCTTTCGAAAGCCTCGGGACACACTTTCAGGAAGTTCAAAGAGGTCTCGAGGTTCGGATTGCTAGAATCATCGGAGATCTCGAAGGGACCTTGGCTTGTGAGGGCATGATTTGCTTGAGGAGGTAGATGACCGATGGATTTTCACCCCATATTCAATCAATTTCAAATATTTATAAGCATTTCCTTGTCACTGAAATTGTCTAGTCTGTATTTGGAAGTATATAAAAGTATTTATAATGCAGTAAAATGTCACAAATCCTTTCTTAATTATGTTTCAATTAGCATAATATACACACTAAGCACAAACCATCTTCGTTAGGGTGGACACGAGTCGATTCGATCTGGTTTTATCTCGAAGTAAAATCAGAACCTGAACTCACGGTTTTGGATTTATAACTAATTTTAGAATTTATATAAAATTTTATCAAATTTTATATCAGTTTTTACTTGATTTTAAATTTTTTTTTCTCACGGTCCTGATTATGATTTTATATTTTTTTATTGTTAAAAACTGACATCGGACCATAAATAATAGGTTTTATAAATCAATAATTTTATTCTAATATACGATTTCGATCCAGTTTTACTGGCCCTAGTTTTACTAGCCATGCATTAGTAAAGAGATAGTCTACATTTACTCGTTTAGCCTACATCCTTATTCTACATCATGACGTGGTGCTTACATGTAAATTTCACATAATTCAACATATGTTAAATTGAATTTGACGTTGTTGGCTATTTCCTATAATAACCTCGACACAATACGCTTATTTTTACCTTCTCGTCTAATCACGTCACAATAATCGCTATTTCCAGTAATCATTGATATACCGACAGCCGATCGAAAGTACTGCACTTTCAATAGGTAATTTATTATTTTAGTTAGATTATGTTGCCTAGTAGTTAAAAAATCTTGTATTTTTACTTCGTTCTAATCCGAAGGGTCATCGAATAGGAGTTTGAAGTCCCTATTTCATAAAAAGTCGACGAACAGGGACTTCCAACCCCGATTCGGGGTCCCCGTTCTAATCTGAAGGGTCCCTGAATCGAGGTTCGAAGTCTCCGTTCGTTTGAAGTTCAATAAGCGGCCGACCCCTTCTATCGTTTGACCCCTTTAAGAAGCGGTCAACTCGGTGATCGTCTTCAACGTCTAATCAGTGCCGGGTGTCAATCAAACCTTACAAATGACTCTTCTTCATGAGAGGCGTCACCCCTTTACAATTTCTCACAAATAATAACAAGTTTTTCGAGAATGATTTGAAACTACTCTCTCGGTCACAATGAGAATGATCTTTTATGATTTACAATGAAGAGAGAGTAAGAGAAAAGCTAACTAGAAATTTTGGCAGAGATTAGACGTGCTTTTCTCTCTTGAAAATCGGCTTTCACTTTTGGCTTCTCGTCTGCAATTTATAGATTTTCCGTCTGTCAGACTTCGGAGCTGTCGACATATCTTCGGGGGCTGTCGACATAGAGATAGCCGTTGAGACTCATAAGGAAGTAGCCGTTGAAGAATTTTCCTGTCGTTGGTCTTGACCGGTCGACATAAACTTTGGAGCTGTCGACATAACTTCAGTATCTCGAAGTTCTTCGGTCGACATCTACTCTTGGCGGTCGACATGGAAAACTCTCTGGAATTTAGCCGGTCGACATAAGTTCTTTAACTGTCGACATAACTTCTAATTACTTCTTCCGCTGGAAATTTGAACGGTCGACAGACAATTTGTCTCTGGATTACAAGCGGTCGACATAAGTTTCGTCCGGTCGACATACGATCCAATGTCTTGAACTTTAATTGTCTTCAACCCGTCGACATACTTGATAGGCGGTCGACATATGATTCTTCTCTGGACTTTGAGCGGTCGACAGAACTTCTTACCTATCGACATAAGTTGCTTCTTCGACACTTCTAACTCTTCTGTTATCCGTGCGGTCGACATATTGAGCAGTTCGGTCGACATAAGCCTTGAAAAAAAACTTACCGAATTCTGCAGCACTTGCTAGACTTTAATAGTACTCTAGACGTATTTGATTTTATCTTTCATACATAATTAACATAGTTATCATAAAAAATAATTGATTGCTTTAAAACCTTTTAAAGCCAACAATCAGGAGAGAGAAAGTATAGAGAGATGGAGAACTCAGTCTGTGATCAAGCTTTTGCATTTGTGTTCATTCTTCTAGTGTTTAGCTGCGTAGCTGAAGCAACGAACCCCGACGAAGGAACGGGCGCAGAGTTCATCAAGTCTTCGTGCACTTCTACGACTTACCCTAGTCTCTATTACACTTCTCCCTCCATCCATGCAAGTTCCATCCAAACCAACCCCCAACTTCTGGCCACTACTGTAAGGACCCGAAATTTTAAATCCTGAATTTCAAAGAAAATTTTTCGCAAAGTTTGACTAATCAACTGTCGTATACGGAATGTAAATTTGTCGTATATGCCACGTGTGAAGACTTGGTCATACTAATTAAATTGGGATATCTCGGAACGAAATCGAGCTACGAATTTCAAATGTGACGTAAAAGTTGATTTTACGAAATCAATGGTTACATAAACGCATTAAGATTTTTAGTGGAACGACAAGGATAGAACGAAAATCAGAAACGTTACAGGAAATAAATATTATGCTTTAATAATATTAAATTTTATTAAATAAGAAGAAGAGAAAGAAGAAGTAATTAAACTTCTTCTTTTCTTCCCCCGGACGCCGAGAAGAGTGATCCGTCCGGCGAACGACGTCCGTTCAACGAGATCAAGGTGTCAAAACGTCCACAACGACGAGACGAGTAACATTCCTGAAGCGGCGTTAGAGGTAAGCTCGTATTTCGTGAGAGATCTGAGAAAAACCGAGAGTTTGGGATTTTGGTTTCGCTTTGTCAAATCTTGGTTTTTCTCGTGATTCTTGATACGGTTGAGTCTGTCTCGACGATACAAGTGTTTTGGTGTAAAGATCGTCGAGAACGGAGGCCGGAATCGGCGCGGGCGACGGAAATCGTCGTCGGCCGGAAAACGAGCGCGTGGGTCGCGCTCGTCGGGTCAACCCCGGCCGGGTCAGACTGTCCCGACCCGAAGCTGACCGGTCAACGGTCAAATGTTGATCGGGTCAAGAGTTGACCGTTGACCGAGTCAACGGTTCGACTGAACCAGTTCAGTCCGAACCGGTCTGACTGAACCAGACCGCGGCTGTGGGGGGCTGCTTTGGCCCGAGTTTTCGTCTTTTTGCTCGGTTTTCGTTTCTCTTGTCTTATACATTGTATATGGGATATTACAGAGGAGTTTAACGACATTGAACCGAGCCCGGAGCGGGAGAAAATGATTAAAAAAGATAAAGCACTCGTCCGGAGAGGTAAGTTATTTGTATTTTCTGCATTAATTCTAGATGCATAGTTTAAAGTTGATAATAACCATATTTTGGTGGTTGACACCCAAAACGACGTGGCGCACGTCAGTTTTAAGGTATTAAAACTTATAATCCATATAAGACATGATTTAAATGATTGATATTTTATTTGTTTGCCTATCTGGATGAGAATGAATATTGAATTGTGTTGTTTTGGATTTCCACGTTTATTTAAAACTGGATTTGGTTTTATAAAATGTGGATTTTGTTTGAAACGATCGGTCCCATTCGTTCGGAGTTGGTAGGGTGAGGCGATCGACCCCATTCGTTCGGAGTTGGTAGGGTCGGTCAGGCGGTCGGCCTCATTCGTTCGGAGTTGGTAGGGTCGGTCAGGCGGTCGGCCTCATTCGTTCGGAGTTGGTAGGGTCGACCTGTGTCATATCACATGATGTGATATGAGGCGGTGATGGGGCAGTGATGACGCGTTCCCTGGGGCACCCTAAACCCATAAACCTGGCTAGGGTTACTGCATGCGTGCAGGGTTACGGTAGCTTGGGTCCGGGACACCTTACCAGGAGGCCTTTGGATGGCAGTTGGCTGAGGCTACTGTGGTTTGATCTGGGTGGTTAAGGTTGGTACCCAGGAGGGACCAGCACCGGGTTTCTTTCTGACTCATGAGATGGTGAGCCGTTTGCCCATTTTTTTATGGTGTGCCGGGGTGGTCCTTGTGTGACACTCTTTTTTCACCGATATTTGATGATTTGTAAGGCTGTGAGGGTATTTTGTAGTATAGTCACCTACGTATGTGACAGGTTTTCTAAATACCTCACAGGGGCCCGATGGGCCGGGTTTTTCCCAAGGGAAAATGATTTGTTTTTATTGGGCTCGTGAAGCCCGGATTTGAGATGATGAAATATGCATGATTTTGATTGAGTTTCAAAATGTATGCATCATATAGAATAGATCGCGATTTTTGGAAATTAAGATTAAAATCTAAGTTTTAACCGGAATGCATTAAATATAGGTAACTTACGAGTTTGTCACTCACCAAATTGACAATATATTTTTTACCAGGCTAACAGTCAATTTTGGAACTGGTAGAGATTTCTTGGAAGAATCTCTTTATTATTTTCCTTTGTGTAACTGGTAAGGAATTGTGAGTGAACATATACGAATAGTATTTCTTTCGATTCAGTTGTATAATGATTTATTTATGCTATGACTTAAAACATTTTGGATGGATAGATCCGGAGTATTTTGGTAAGAGAAATTTCAACAAGTTTTAATAGCCTTTAGGTCAGATTTTTTAGTCTGCCAAGGTGGATTTGGTTATCTGACCTTGCGTTTCTGCCAGGCCCTCCTTCGGGGCNTATCTTGCTTGGGAAACATGCTTCAAAATCACACAAAAAGAGGAGAAAGTTGCAGAAAAGTCTCTTCTGGTTCGATCCACAGTCAACGACCACCATTTATTACCTTTACACGCATTAATGCTTTGTTTGCTTCACTGCAAATGGGTTGGATTAATCCAAAACATTGATTCATTCTCTAATTTCATATGAGATTGTGTACGTTCGTATTATGATCGGATCATCTTGTATGTTACCAAGTTTTCAGTACTAATTTGGTTCCTGAAAAAGATGGTGTCGGGAGGGACAAATGAACAAGATGAGCTCCACAAATGTAAATCATGAGTCGTGGTGGTTGATTATTAAATTTAATAAATAAATGATAATAAAAATTCGTTAATTTTTATAGTAAATTTTGATTGATTTTTGGAAGGACACATGATCATCAGATTTAACGTGTGGCCTATGAATTTTTATGTCTCGAATTTATAATTGATCAAGTTTCAGGTCATTCTGAGTACTGTTTAAAAAGTTCTGGTCATTTTAGTAACGAAATGTCAAAAATTATTATGGAAGCTTTAAAAATAAAAAATGTAAGAGTTACTATTATATTTAATTTTATTTTAATATAATTTATGTCATTTTTATATTATATATAATGACTGAACGAAAAAAGAAGTACTCAATAATCTACAAATTATTCTAGATTATATATATTTTTTAAATTTTGATTTATTTTCGTCAAAAGTGAAAGAAGGGTGGGTTTTCCACAGTTGGATATATCCTATCCGCAACGGCCGCCATGGCTGACTCTCTTATATCATCTCCCACTAAAACTGGGTTTAGCTAAGGAATTATGAGTTTCTAATGCAAATGGATAACAGTAAGCAACGTGTAACGTAACGGACGAAGATGAACAAGCTTCTCTCTTTATCTCACGAAGAAGAAGCGTCTGAGCCTTCTACCATCATCGATGGATTGTTGGGTTTCTCGCTAGAAAACTTATACTTAGTAGTAGCTGATCAGAAAGAGAGTGTTACACAGGAAGAAGATATAGAAGTGGTGGCAAAGGAGAAGAAGGCTGAGGAAGACGAGAAGACTAAAAGGAAGAGGAATAAACCGAGCAGGTTGAAGGAATATATTGAATGATTGTATTAGGGAAATAACCGTAACAAAATAACCGTTTGTAAAGACTATAAATAGGAAGTGTGATCGAGAAATAGAAATCAATCAGTTCATCTTCAACGAAAACGGTTTCTTTTACTGTATTCTTCTCCAAACTGCAGAATACGGTAACAGAGAGGGTCTGTCATCCTGCCGCCATGGGAATGGAAGCAGGAGGGTCTAGCGAGAACGAGGAAGCTAGTTGTTTAGCGAGAGAACTGGCGTGGAATTGTGCAGAAAAGGAAGCCCATTTCTTTAAAGCTGTCTTTGTTTTCTCTTCCGATCAGCTCGCCGTCTGAGCCGTCGGGTGTGCGAACTCCGCCGGTCTACTCCTCTCTCTCCGTTCCGTTCCAGTGGGAAGAAACTCCGGGAAAAGCAAGATTCTGTCCCACAGACCCCATAGTCAGCGCCCGATCCCTGGAGCTCCCCACTAGGCTGCTCAGCGAAGCACGAGCTTGCAGCAATCTCTCCCCCACAACAGTTTGAGAAGGGCCATACTCGAGCAAGCCTGCGTTTTCCTCGACGTCATTCCGCAGCGCCGACGTTTGGTCAAGGAGAGACGACAACGGCACCATTTTTGGTTCAAAGAGGTGGGGCAGTTTCAGGAAGAATAGCAGGGACTTGGGTAGGGGTAGTGTCACGCCCCGGGAGAGGGCCTGGACAGACGCCGGGCCAGTGGTCCGATTTCCGAGGGAACCTGACCACTGAGCCTTAGGCTCGGGTATTCAATTTAAACAAAACAGCGGAAGTCTTAAAATTTAGCAAGCTCAAACATTCAATCCAAATAGTCGGATAGCATACATAACA